>JAREIK010011750.1:0-44260 GCA_029783825.1 Sapria himalayana
AACTTTAAACTCGTAAACCTTAAATATAATTTAAATAATTTATTTTTCATCAAAAAAAATATAAGCTTATAAAAAGAAGCAAAAACTAAAAAACAAAAATTATTATTTGGTAATAAATTTTACTTTGATTTTGAATAATTTTATGTTTTGCAATTATATTTTAATTTATATCCATCATATTAATAATAACATATTAATTTATGTTTTAATAATTGATATCATATCTACCAATAAAATTATTTATATTTAGTTTATATTATATATAATTATAATAATTCTTAATACTAAATATTGTATTAAAATTTTTATAAAAATTTAAAATTATTATATTTTCAAAGGTTATAACCTTTGAAAATGTGAGAAAATTTCAATAATAATTTTTTTCTTATTTCATTGTTTAAATAAATCCTATAAACTACTAAATGCCTAAACACTTAAGTCAATAACTCCGAAATCTCTAAAACCCTAAATAGATAATCATTTTAAATTTGTATATCCTAAATAATAAATAATAAATCTCAATATTCTTTTTTTCATTATAATTTAAAATATTCATTTTAATTATTTATTCATTTATTTTTATTAAATATTAATAACTATTAATTATGAGTTAGAGAAATATAATTTATATACAATATTTTTTATCAAAAAATATAGATAAACTTATAAAAAGAAGAAAAAATTTCAAAACAAAAATTTATTATATTGTAATATATTTTGCTTTCCTTCTGAATCTTTTTAGGTTTTGTAATTATATTTTAATTGATATCTATCTTATTAATAATAAATTATTAATATATTTTTTGATCATTATTTGAATATTTATCAATAAAATTATTTATATTGAATTTATATGAAATATAAATATGATGATTTTTATAACTAAATATTGAATTCACCTTTGAAAAAAATTTAAAAATTATTATATTTTCAAAGGTTATAACATTTGAAAAAATCAAAAAATAATATAAAAAAATTTTTTGTTTATTTATTTTTTAAATAAAAGCTATAACCACTAAATGCATACACAGTTAAATCAGTAAACTCCTAAACCTCATAATGACTAAATACATAAACTATTAAACCGCTATATACTACTTAATAATTAATAAATCTAATTTTTTTTACTATTTATTATAATTTTAAATATTCATTTTGATTATTTATTTTTTTATTTTTATAGAAATATTTATTACAAAATAAAGTATGAGTGCGAGAAATATAATTTAAATAATTTATTTTTAATCAATAAAATTATTTACGCTTATAAAATAAGTAATAATTTAAAAATTAAGAATTATTATCCAGTAATATTTTTTACTTTTATTTTGAATCAATTTGGGTTTTGTAAATATTTTTTAATTAATATTAATCTTATTATTAATAGTTTATTAATTTAATATTTGATCATTATTATAATATCTATCAATAAAATTATTTATATTGAATTTATATGATATATAATTATTAATATTATTATAACTAAATATTATCTTCACATTTCAAAAAATATTAAATACTATTATATTTTAAAAAATAATGACCTATGAAAATTAGAAAAAAATACAAAATTTATTTTTGTTATTTTATTGTGTAAATAAAACCTATAAACCACTAAATGCCTAAAAACATAAATCACTAAACTCCTAAATGACAAAACCTCTAAATACTTAAACAATTAAACTGGTATATATTAATAATATATCATAAATTTCATTTTAATTTTTATTCAGTTTAATTTTAAATTTTTATTTTAATTATTTATCAGTTTAATTTTATAGAAATATTAATTACAAAATAAATTTTGAGTAAGATAGATCTAATTTAAATTTAACCGGTATACCCTAAATAATAAATAATAAAACTCATTTTTTTTCATTTTAATTTTAACAATTCATTTTAATTATTTATTTGTATATTTGTATATAAATATTAATCACAAAATAAAATATGAGTTAAACAAATATAATTTATATAAATTATTTTTCATGAAAAAAAATTTTAGATAAATTTATAAAAAAAATTTCAAAATAAAAAATTATTATATAGTAATATATTTTGCTTAGCTTATGATATATAAATATAATGATTATTATGACTAAATATTATATTGACTTTTAAAAAAAATTTAAATTATTATATTTTCAAAGGTTATAACCTTTGAAAATGAGAAAAAATAAAAAAAATTTCTTTTTATTTAATTGTTTAAATAAAATCTATACACCCCTAAATGCCTAAACACTTAAATCACTAAACTGTAAAATTTTGATACCCCTATATAAATAATCCTTTAAACTGGTATACACTAAATAATAATTATTAAATCTCATTTTTATTTGATTTCATTATAATTTAAAAAAATCATTTTGATTTTTAGTTTTTTATTTGTATATCTATATAAATTATAAAAGAAATTATCAGTTAAAAATTTAATTTATAAAAATTATTTTTCATCAAAAAATAGTTATTCTTATAAAAAGAATAAAAATTTAAAAACAAATAATTATTATTAAGTAATATATTTTGCTTTGCTTTTGTATCATTTCAAGTTTTGATATTATATTTTAAGTAATATCAATCTTATTCATAATAGATTTTTAATTTATTTTTTGATAATTATTAGAATATCTATCAATACAATTGTTTATATTGAATTTATATGATACATAATTATTATGATTATTATAAATAAATATTGTATTCACTTTTGAAAAAAATTTAATAATTATTATATTTTCAAAAGTTATAACCTTAAAAAATTAGAAAAAATAAAAATAAATTTTTTGTTATTTTATTTTTTAAATAAAACCTATAGATCATTAAATGATTACTTACTTAAATCAGTAGGCTCATAAACCACGAAACCCCTAAATACATAAACCTTTTAAAAGCTATATTCTACTTATTAAATAATAAATCTCTTTTATATTTCTATTTATTATAATTTTAAATATTCATTTTTATTATTTATAGTTTAATTTTTTAGAAAAATTAATTCGAAATAAATTTCGAATGAGACAAATAATATTTAAATAATATATATTTAATCAAAAAAAATATAAGCTTAAAAAATGAAGGACAAATTTAAAAATTAAATATTATTATTTAGTAATATATTTTGATTTGATTTTGAATCATTTTGTGTTATGTAAATATATTTTAATTAATATTTAGATTTTTAATAATAGTTTGTTTATTTAATTATTGATCATTATTATAATAGCTATCATTAAAATTATTTATATTTAATTTATATGATATATAATTTGTAAGATTAATATAATTATATATGGTATTCACATTTCAAAAAATTTTAAATATTATTCTCTTTTCAAAGTTTATGACCTTTGAAAAGCAGAATAAATCAAAATTTTTTTTTATTTTTATTATATAAATAAAACCTATAAACCACTAAAAGCCTAAAAACTTAAATTGCTAAATTTCTAAACGACAAAACCCCTAAATAATTTAAAGATTAAACCGGTATACTATAAATAATAAATAATAAATAATAAATCTCATTTTTATTAGTATTCTTTATAATTTAAAACATACATCTTTATTATTTATTAGTTTATTTTTATAGTAATATAAATTAAAATATAAATTATTATTGAAACAAATATAATTTATAAAAATTATTTTTCATCAAAAAATATATAACCATATAAATGGATACAAAAATTAAAAAATTTAAAATTAATATTTAGTAAAATATTTCACTTTGATTTTAAATCATTTTAGGTTTTGCAAATAAATTTTAAACAATATTTATCTTATTAAAAATTGTTTATTATTTTTTTAAGATCATTATTATAATATATACCAATAAAATAATTTATATTGAATTTATATGATATTTAATTATTATGATTATTAACTTAATATTGTATTCACTTTTCAAAAAAAAAATTAAAAATTATTATATTTTCAAAGGTTATCACTTTCAAAAATGAGAAAAATAACAAAAATACTTTTTTTATTTTATTTTTTAAATAAAACCTATAAACCACTAAATGACTAAATACTAAAATGACTAAACTCCTAATCCCCGAAGCTCATAAATACTCAAAACATTAAATTAGTATAGTCTAAATAATAAATCATAATTATTATTATTATTAGTATTCATTATAATTTTATATATTCTTTTTAATTATTTATCAGTTTATTTTTATAGAAATATTAATTACAAAACAAATTATTAGTGAGACAGATATAATTAATATAATTTATTTTTCATCAAAATAAATATATATGCTAATAAAATGAGGCAAAATTTTAAAAATAAAAATTATTTTTTATTAATATATTTTATTTTGATTTTGAATCATTTTAGATTTTACGATTATATTTTAATTTACATCATTCTTATATATACTTGTTTATTAATTAATTTATTGATCATTATTATAATATTTATTAATAAAATTATTTATATTTAGTTTAGATTATATTAAATTATTAAGATTATTATAACTTAATATTATATTCAAATTTAAAAAATATTAAAAATTATAATATTTTCAAAGGTTATATCCTTCAAAAATTTAAAAAATCAAAAAATTAAATTTTTTGTTTTTTAATTCTTTAGATAATAACTATAAATCACTAAAGGTCTAAACACTTAAATCACTAAATTCCTGAACCAAAAAACACTTAAATACTTAAACCATTAAAATGGTATATCCTGAAGAATAAATAATAAATCTAAATTTTATTTGTATTCATTATAAATTTAAATAATTATTTTAATTATTTATTAGTTTATGATTGTAGAATTATAAATTACAAAATAAAGTATGAGTAAGACCAATTAATTTAAATAACTAATTTATAATAACAAAAATATAAAGTTATAAAAAAAATCAAAACATTAAAAAACTTATTATTAAGTAATATATTTTACTTTGATTTTGAATAAATTTAGATTTTGCAAATATATTTTAAATAATATCTATCTTATTAATAATAGTTTATTAAATTTTTTTTGATCATTATTATAATATCTAGCAATGTAATTATTTATATTGAATTAATATGACTTATAATTATTATGTTTTTTATAACTAAATATTATATTTACTTTTGAAAAAAAATTAAAAATTATTATATTTTCAAAGGTTATAACCTTCAAAGATTAAAAAAATAATAAAAATAAATTTTTAGTAATATCATTGTTTAAATAAAACTTATAAACCACTAAATGCCTAAACACTTAAACCTCTAAACTCTTAAACACAAAAGCCCCTAAATACTAAAACCTTTAAACTCCTAAACCTTAAATATAATTTAAATAATTTATTAAAATATTAATTACAAAATAAATTATGAGTGATATAAATATAAGTTAAATAATTTATTTTTCATCAAAAAAAAATATAAGCTTATAAAAAGAAGCAAAAAAAAAATTATTATTTAGTCATAAATTTTACTTGGATTTTGAATATTTTTAGGTTTTCCAATTATATTTTAATTTATATCTATCATATTAATAATAGCATATTAATTTATTTTTTGATAATTGATATCATATCTACCAATAAAATTGTTTATATTTAGTTTATATTATATATAATTATAATGATTATTTTTACTAAATATTGTATTCACATTTTTAAAGAGTTTTAAAATTATCAAATTTTCAAAGGTTATAACCTTTGAAAATGAGAAAAAATATCAAAAATAAATTTTTTGTTATTTCATTGTTTAAATAAAACCTATAAACCACTAAATGCCTAAAAACATAAATCGCTAAAGTCATAAATTAAAAAACCTTTAAATACATAAAATATTAAACTGGTATACATTAATAATAATTCATAAATCTCATTTTTATTTCATATAATTTTTAATTATTATTTTAATTATTTATCAGTTTATTTTCATAGAAATATTAATAAAAAAATAAATTATTAGTGAGACAGATCTAATTTAAATTAGACTGGTATACCCAAAATAAAAAGAATAAATCTTAATATTATCTTTTTCATTATAATTTTAAATATTCATTTTAATTATTTATTTGTTTATTTTTATATAAATATTAATTAAAAAATAAATTATGAGTTAGACAAATATAATTTATATAAATTAATTTTGATCAAAAAAATATGGATAAACTTTTTAAAAGAAAAAAAATTTTAAAACAACAAATTATTATATAGTAATATATTTTGCTTTCTTCTGAATCATTTTTATATAGTATAATATTTTTCATCTAAATATTATTATTTAGTAATATATTTTGATTTGATTTTGAATCATTTTGTGTTATGTAAATATATTTTAATTAATATTATTAATAATAATAGTTTATTATATTATTAATAATATCTAGATTAATATAATATCTATCATTAAAATGTGATTAAAATAAATAATTATATTATTAATAATAGTTTATTAATTTAATTTTTGATCATTATTATAATATCTATCATTAAAATTGTTTATATTGAATTTATATGATATATAATTAATAAGATTAATAAATTATACATAGTATTCACCTTTTAATCACATTTTAAATATTATTATATTATCAAAGGTTATAACCTATGAAAATGAGAAAAAATTACAAATTTTTTTTTGTTATTTTATTGTTTTAATAAATCCTATAAACCACTAAATGCCTAGATACATAAATCACTAAACTCCTAAATGACAAAACTTGTAAATACTTAAACTATTAAATTGGTATTCATTAATAATAAATCATAAATTAAATTTATTTTTTATTAAGTATAATTTTAAATTTTTATATTAATTATTTATCAGTTTATTTTTATAAAAAATATTAATTACAAAATAAATTATTAGGGAGATAGATCTATTTTAAATAATTTATTATTTATCAAAAAAAATATATATGCTTATAAAAAGAGGCAAAATTTTAAAAACAAAAATATATTATTTTGTAATATATTTTATTTTGATTTTGAATTATTTTAGTTTTTGTAATTATATTTTAATTTATATCATTATTAATAATAATAGTTTATTAATTTTTTATTGATCATTATTATAATATCTATTAATAAAATTCTTTATATTGAGTTTACATTATATATAATTATTAAGAATAGTATAACTAAATATTATATTAACATTTAAATAAAATTAAAAATTATTGTATTTTCAAAGGTTATAACCTTCAAAAATTTAAAAAAATAAAAAAATTTAATTTTTTATTTTTTCATTCTTTAAATAAAAACTATAAATCACGAAAGTCCTAAACACTTAAATTACTAAACCCAAAACACCTAAATACTTAAACCATTAAACTAGTATATCTCGAATAATATATAATACATCTCAATTTTATTTGTATTCATAATAATTTTAAATATTCATTTTAATTATTTTTTAGTTTATTTTTATAGAATTATAAATTAAAAATAAATTGTGTAAGAAAAATATAATTTAAATAATTTAGTTTTAATAAGAAAAAATATAAACTTATAAAAAGAAGCAAAACATCAAAAAAATTATTATTTAGTATTATATTTTACTTTGATTTTGAATAAATTTACGTTTTGCAAAAATATTTTAAAAAATATCTATCTTATTAATAATAGTTTATTAATTTATTTTTTGATCAGTAATATAATATCTATCAATATAATTGTTTATATTGAATTAACATGATATATAATTATTAAGATTATCATAACTAAATATAGTATTCACATAAAAAAAATTTAAAAATTATTATATTTTTATCGGTTATAACCTTCAAAAATGAGAAAAAATAACAAAAATAAATTTTTTGTTATATCATTGTTAAAATAAAATTTATAAGCCATTAAATGCCTAAAAACATAAATCTCTAAACTCTTAAACCTCGAAGCCCCTAAATACCTAAACCTTTAAACATGTAAAACTTAAATATAATTTAAATAATTTATAGAAATATTAATTATAAAATAAATTATGAGTGACAAATATAATTTAAATAATATATTTTTCATCAAAAAAATATATAAGCTTATAAAATGATGCAAAAACTAAAAAAAAAATTATTTAGTAATAAATTTTACTTTGATTTTTAATCATTTTAGGTTTTTTTAATTATATTTTAATTTATATCTATCATATTAATAATAGTTTATTAATTTATCTTTTGATAATTAATATAATCTTTATCAATAAAATTGTTTATATTTATTTTATATTATTATAGTTATAATAATTTGTATTACTAAATATTGTATTCACTTTTTTAAAAAATTTTTAAATTATTATATTTTCAAATGTTATGACATTTGAAAAATTGAAAAAATATCAAAAATAATTTTTTTGTTATTTCATTGTTTAAATAAAATCTGTAAACCATTAAATGCCTAAATACTTAAATCAATAACTTCTAAATCTAGAAAACCCTAAATAGATAAATATTGTTAAATAGGTATGTCCTAACAAATAAATAATAAATCTCATTTTTATTCTTTTCATTATAATTTTAAATATTCATTTTAGTTATTTATTTGTTTATTTTTATATAAATATTAAATACAAAATAAATTATAAGTTAGAAAAATATAATTTATATAAGTTATTTTTCAACAAAAAAATATAGATAAACTTATTAAAAGAAGAAAAAAATTAAAAACAAAAAATTATTATATAGTAATATATTTTACTTTGTTTCTGAATTATTTTAGGTTTAATAATTATATTTTAATTGATATCAAACTTATTAATAATCAATTATTAATTTATTTTTTATTCATTATTAGAATATTTATCGATAAATATATTTATATTTAATTTTAATGATATATAAATTAAATAATTATTATAAGTAAATATTATATTCACTTTTGGAAAAAATTTTAAAATTATTATATTTTCAAAGATTATAACCTTTGAACATGTTAAAAAAGAAATTTTTTTTTTATTATTTCATTGTTTAAATAAAACCTATAAATCACTAAATGCCGAAACACTTAAATCACTAAACTACAAAATCCAGATATCCCTATATAGATAATTGTTTAAATGGGCATCCCCTATATAATAATTAATAAATCTCATTTTTATTTTTTTTCATTTTAATTTAAAAAATTCATTTTGATTGTTTAGTTCTTTATTTATTTATATATATTAATTATAAAATAAATTATGAGTTAAAATCATAATTTATAAAAATTATTTTTCTTAAAAAATATATAAGCTTATAGAAAGAATAAAAATTTAAAAACAAATAATAATTATTAAGTAATATATTTTGCTTTGCTTTTGAATCATTTTAGGTTTTGATATTATATTTTAAGTAATATCAATCTTATTCATAATAGATTTTTAATTAATTTTTTGATAATTATTAGAATATCTATCGATAAAATTGTTTATATTTAATTTATATGATATATAATTATTATGATTATAATAAATAAATATTATTCACTTTTGAAAAAAATTTAAAAATTATTATATTTTCAAAGATTATACCCTTTGAAAATATCAAAAAATAATATAAAATTTTTTTTTAAAATTTTTTTCTTAAATAAAACCTATAAACCACTAAATGCATCCACAGTTAAATCAGTAAACTCCTAAACCCCGTAATGCCTAAATACATAAACCATTAAACTGATATATACTACTTAATAATTAATAAATCAAATTTTTATTTTTATTTATCATAATTTTAAATATTCATTTTATTTATTTATTAGTTTATTTTTATTGAAATATTTATTACAAAATAAAGTATGAGTGCGACAAATATAATTTAATTAATTTATTTTTAATAAAAAATATACGGTGCTAAAAGAAGTAATAATTTAAAAATTAAAAATTATTATCCACTAATATATTTTACTTTAATTTTGAATCAATTTGAGTTTTGTAAATATTTTTTTATTAATATCTATCTTTTTATTAATAATTTATTAATTTAATTTTTGATCATTATTATATTATCTATCAATAAAATTGTTTATATTGAAATTATATTATATATAATTATTAATAATATTAAAATTAAATATTGTATTCACATTTCAAAAAATTGTAAATATTATTATATTTTTAAAGGTTATAACCTATTAAAATGATAACAAATTATAGAAATTTTTTTTGTTATTTTATTTTTTTATATAAAACCTATAACCCACTAAAAGCCTAATAACTTAAATCACTAAACTCCTAACGACAAAACCTCTAAATACTTAAACTATTAAACTGGTATACATTAATAATAAATCTTAAATCTCATTTTAATTTTTATTCTGTATAATTTAAAATTTTTATTTTAAATATTTATCAGTTTATTTTTATAGAAATATTAATTACAAAAAAAATTATTAGTGAGACGGATCTAATTTAAATTAAACCGGTATCCCTAAAAAATAAATAATAAATCTCATTTTTTTATTATAATTTTAAATATTCATTTTAATTATTTATTTTTTTATTTATATAAAAATATTAATTACAAAATAAATTGAGTTAGACAAATATAATTTATATAAATTATTTTTCATCAAAAAATTATTGATGAACTTTTAAAAAAAAAAATTTCAAAACAAAAGGTTATTATAGAGTAATATATTTTGCTTTTCTTCTGAATCATTTTAGGTTTTGTAATTATATTTTAATTGATATCTATATTATTAATAATAGATTATTAATTTATTTTTTGATCATTATTAGAATATTTATCAATACAATTGTTTATATTGAATTTATATGATATATAAATATAATGATTAGTATAACTAAATATTGTATTCACATTTGAAAAAAATTTAAAAATTATTATATTTTCAAAAAATAATAAAAGTAATTTTTTTGTTATTTTATTTTTCAAACAAAATCTATAAACCACTAAATGCTAGGGGTGCTCATGGGATGGGACGGGACGCGATGGGGATTACAAATCTCCAGTCCCTTCCCACAGTTCGGAGATTTTTTTTTGAAAATTTAGACCGGTCCCATAGGTTGAAAACATTGGGACGGGATGGGGCGTAGATCTGGGATTTTGGGTAGGTGATAATGTTTCCGGGACAGAACGGAGTACGGACATTTTTTTCAATTTATTTTCTTTAAACCGGCCAAGTTAGTTCATGTCGAAACCTTTTGTTATACAATTTATCATTCCTTAGTTATGTATCTTTCAAACTCAAATTGGGCCAATTTTGTTTTGTCAAATAGGCTCAATACCGCAAACGAGTTCCATTACCTTGTCAAAAGCTTTGATGTGCAAAAAAGAATACAAATGTTAAATAGAACGGGACCGAGTTGTATGCTTAATGTGGTTCTTTGTTTTATCACAAGTTGGCTTTGTTCAGCCGAGTGAAAGTTAACAATAAATAGCAATACAACATTTTTTAAACAATTACTTAAAATATTAAGGAATAGCTAAAGATGACCACTAACATTGGTAGCAGCAATTACTACTTAAGTAATTGCTAAAATTAGGTAGCTTAATATAACAAAAAAATACAACTAATAACAACCATGATAATAATCATTTCAAAGGTCCGTCCAGGAACAATGACAAAAATCCAAACACAATTAATTATCTCTTTTACAACTCCTCCCTTTTCTTCCTCCACTGTAGAAGGACATCCAAAGATGAAAATGTGTTAATCATGTAGACATAAATTTCTAAGATGAAAGAGTAATAAAAAAACAAAATATTACCTTATAAAATTTAATACACCCATTCCAAATTTAATTGGCCAACTATAGTTGGAAGAATATTTGGATCTTGTTACCCCTCTGAAAATTGTAATTGAACCATATTTTTATTAAATTGAATGAATAAAATAAGTAAAAGTGATATTAAAATTTACAAGATTTGTATACTGACCTGATTCATTATCATCAAGGTGTTGAACTAATTCTTCAATTTAAAAAGGTTTGTTTGAGCTTCTCAATCAATCTTGTAGACATATGAGAACTTTAGCTGTTATAGGTGTTAAAGAACTCCTAAATTTATCTCAAGTTCTCCCCCGAGTGCTAAATGTAGATTCGTAGGCCACAGTAAATGCTTGGATAGCAAATACATCCCTTGCTACATTTGCCAAAGAAGGATACCTAACCTCATTTACCTTCCACTAGTTTAGAAGATCAAAATAAATTCTATTTTTTTCAAGTTTGTCCTCCAGGTACCTAGCCAACTCTTCCAAAGCTGCAACTTCTTGTTCTTTCTCCAATTCAACAAAAAAATCATCAACATAAATATCACTATCCAACACTACTGCTACAAAAGGCATAAAATTTGTTGACTAAAGAGAACCCTAATATTTGTTGAATTTATGCCACATTTTCATACCCATTTCGGACACCATTGTATCTCTACTATTTTCACAAAGCTCAATTTTTTTTCAAAATTCAAATAATCTTAGGAAAATAAACACGAGAGGTAGAATTTATGAGCCAGAAAATTTACAAATTACCTCATAAAAAGTTTTCAAGAAAGGAGCCAAAACCATGGGGTTTGTTCAGTCTCTCTCAGTTGGAACGTTTGAACCAAACTCCTTCAAAAACCTTTTTTCTTTGTCCTCCAACTTATCAAATTCTTTTTGATATTTTATATCGGTTTGTAGCATCAAATAAGTTGAATTCCATCTTATAGGACAATCTAATTGCAATGAAGATCCATATTTCAAGTTTGCTTCTTCAACACAAAACTTAAACATATCTAATCTTTTAGGAATGCTCCTCACATATTTCACCACAGCTCTAATTTTTTGAATAGCACCCTCAACTACTGAAATGCCATCTCTGACAATTAAGTTTAGGATATGAGCACAACATCTCATATGAAAATGCTTGCCTCTAAAAGGTACAACACTTTTCTTCACAAGCAATTTATTCAATTGTTCAACTGCAACATCATTATTTGATGCATTGCCAATAGTAATGCACATCAATTTTCTCAAACCCCATTCATTCATGCAAAACTCAATAGCATTTCTAATATTAACTCCAGAATGAGTTTTAATTAGACAAAAGTTCAAAAGCCTTTTATGCATATTCCATTGATAATTAATGAAATGAACAGTCAAACATATATAAGACAAATATTGAATGCTAGTCCAAGTGTCGGTAGTCAATGAAACTCTACAACAATGAGATGATATGCTATCAAATTATTTCTACTTTTACTTCACAAACAAACAAAAACAATCCCTCAATATAGAGTGCCTAGATGGAATTTTAAATTGAGGCACACTAACTTCACAAAACTCCTTGAACTCATCCCTCTCAACAAAACAAAAAGGCAATTCATCTTTTATGATCATTTTCACCAAAGCCTCCCTAACTAGTTGTTGATCATATTGCCAACAAGTTAATTTGTTATCCTCTAAACTAGTACCTTTAGTGAAACTCAACAAAGATTGTGACTTGTCTTTACCTTTGTGAGCTTATATTAATTCTTTTTTTGTGTGGAAATTTCTTTTAAGTCTCTCTCAAGTATTTCCATAAACCCGAAGTACCTTGATCACATTTTGCCAAGTATTCTTTCCTACACCATATACAAGTTGCCCTACCAGTTTCAATTCCCTCTGAATCAACTAATATCTCATAAGTTTCCCAAATAGCAGACTTATACTTTTTATGAGCTTGATGTTCAGATCTACATTGACTTTCTTTTATAATTGGAATTGAAGAACCTGCCGTAACAATAGGAGGGTTCGTGAAAGGATGATGATTGGATTTACCAGTACTTTGATCATTTGAAATCTGATCATCTTCAATTTATTGTATTTTTCGTTTACTACTGGATTGTGTCATCTGCATTGCCATTAAATTATATAATATGTTTAGCATAAATACATATAAATATTTCAAACAAGCAAACTCTACAAAACTGACTGTAACACATTCGGCCCAACCACAACACCACAACCAATACTCAACAAAACTGACTAAGACGCATAATAATAATAATTAATCACTCAATTCTCGTCAAAAAAACAAACAAAAAGGCTGGTGGAATCTGGGACACGGTGGAGGCCACCAGAAGTGCGACGGACAAGGGCTGGACCTAATTAAACACGGCTGGAATGGCATGAGGTGGCCTGGAACTTATCGGAATAACAATAGGTGCGTCGAAATTGGATGGGCAGTAGCGGAATTGGTGGCATCTTCATGTTATATATTTATATATATTCCTGGTTCTAGTATCGGTTTTTTTAGGACGAGATGGTTCTCGGGATGGATATTGCTTAAGATTTGGAACCATCCCAAAAGAAAAAATACGTGATATAATGGGACTGGGAAAAGTCAAAGTCAATGGATTTTTCTCAGTCCCGTTCTTTCGGGACAAGACTTGTGGTCGGGTCACGGATCTCTGAGTCCCGTGAACACCCTTACTAAATGCATATAAAGTTAAATCAATAAACTCCTAAACCCCGTAATGCCTAAAAACATAAACCATTAAACCGCTAAATACTACTTAATAATTAATAAATCTATTTTTTATTGCTATTTATTATATTTTTAAATAGTCATTTTAATTATTTATTAGAGTATTTATTTAGAAATATTTATTACAAAATAAATTATGAGTGGGACAAATATAATTTAAATAATATATTATTTTTCTAATAAAAATATACGCTTATAAAAGAAGTATAAATTTAAAAATTAAAAATTATTATCAAGTAATATAAGTTTCTTTAATTTTGAATCAATTTGGATTTTATAAATATTTTTTAATTAATATCTATCTTAATATTAATTGTTTATAAATTTAATTTTTGATCATTATTATAATATCTATCAATAAAATTATTTATATGATATATAATTATTAATTTTATTATAACAAAATATTGTATTAAAATTTCAAATAATTTTAAATATTATTATATTTTCAAATTTTATATCCTATGAAAATGATAAAAAATTATAGAAATTTTTTCTGTTATTTTATTTTTTTAAATAAAACCTATAAACCACTAAAAGTCTAAAAACATAAATCGCTAAACTCCCAACGACAAAACCTCTAAATACTTAAATCATTAAAGTGGTATATATTAATAATAAATCATAAATCTCAATGTAATTTTTATTCAGTATAATTTTAAATTTTTTTTTTAATTATTTATAAATTTATTTTATAGAAATATTAATTACAAAATAAATTATTAGTGAGACAGATCTAATTTAAATTAAACCAGTATCCCTAAATAATAAATAATAAATCTCATTTTTTTTTCAATATAATTTTAAATATTCATTTTAATTATTTATTTGTTTATTTATATATAAATATTAATTACAAAATAATTTGAGTTAGACAAATATAATATATATAAATTATTTTTCATCAAAAAATTATTGATAAATTTTTTTAAAGTAAAAAAATTTCAAAACAAAAAATTATTATATAGTAATATATTTTACTTTTCTTCTAAATCATTTTAGGTTTTATAATTATATTTTAATTGATATCTATCTTATTAATAATAGATTATTAATTTATTTTTTGATCATTATTAGAATATTTATCAATAAAATTGTTTATATTGAATTTATATGATATATAAATATAATGATTATTATAACTAAATATTGTATTCGCATAAAAAAAATTAAAAATTATTTTTTTTCAAAGGTTATAACCTTTGAAAATATCAAAAAAAAATAAAAAAAAAATTTTATTATTTTATTTTTTTAATAAAACCTATAAACCACTAAATTTATACACAGTTAAATTAGTAAACTCCTAAACCTCATAATGCCTAAATACATAAACCTTTAAACTACTATATACTACTTAATAATTAATAAATTTAATTTTTATTTCTATTTATTATAATTTTAAATATTCAGTTTAATTATTTATTAGTTTATTTTTATAGAAATATTTATTACAAAATAAATTATTAGTGTGACAAATATAATTTAAAAAAAAATATATATGCTTATAAAAGAAGTAAAAATTTAAAATTTAAAAATTAAAAATTATTATCCAGAAGTATATTTTACTATAATTTTGAAACAATTTGTGTTTTGTAATTATTTTTTAATTAATATCTATCTTAATATCAATAGTTTATAAATTTAATTTTGATCATTATTATAATATATATCAATAAAATTGTTTATTAAATTCATATGATATATAATTATTAATATTATTATAACTAAGTATTGTATTCACATTTCAAAAAAATTTAAATATTATTATATTTTCAAAGGGTATAACCTATGAAAATGAGAAAAAAATATAGCAAATTTTTTTGATATTTTATTTTTTTAAATAAAATGTATAAACCACAAAAAGCCTAAAAACATAAATCGCTAAAATCCTGAATGAAAAACTCTCTAAATACTTAAACCATTAAACTGGTATACAGTAATAATAAATCATAAACCTCATTTTAAATTTTATTCAGTATAATTTCAAATTTTTATTTTAATTATTCATCAGTTTATTTTTGTAGAAATATTAATTACAAAATAAATTATTAGTGAGACAGATCTAATTTAAATTAAAACAGTATCTCTAAATAATAAATAATAAATTTCTTTTTTTTCATTATAATTTTAAATATTCATTTTAATTATTTATTTGTTTATTTTTATATAAATATTAATTACAAAATAAATTGAGCTAGACAAAAATAATTTATATAAATTATTTTTTATCAAAAAATTATAGATTAACTTTTTAAAAGAAAAAATTTTCAAAACAAAAAAATATTATATAGTAATATATTTTGCTTTGCTTCTGAATCATTTTAGGTTTTGTAATTATATTTTAATTGATATCTATCTAAATAATAATAGATAATTAATTTATTTTTTGATCATTATTAAAATATTTATCAATAAAATAATTTATATTGAATTTACATGATATATTATTATTAAGATTATTATAACTAAATATTACATTTACATTTGGAAATAATAATAAATTATTATATTTTTAAAGGTTATCATCTTTGAAAATGAGATAATCACAAAAATAAATTTTTTGTTATTTTATTGTTTATATAAAACCTATAAACAACTAAATACCTATACACTTAAATCATTAAACTCCTAAACCCCAAAACCCTTAAATACTTAAACATTTAAACCATCTTTAAAGGTTTAAGTATTTATAAATAATATATAAATATTTATCAATAAATAATAGTTTATTAATTTATTTTTTGATCATTATTATATTTTGTTGGGCAATCGCGCTTCCACGGGTAGTGAGATTAAGAACAGAAAACAACAGAAAACACAGAAACAAGTAATATATATATATCCCAATCCACAAGCATCCACGACAGAATCAAAACGAGAAATCAACACAAAAATAACGTGGTTCGCTAGTCGCTCAGTACAACTAGCTACCTCCACCAGAAAACACTTGTGCGTTACAGATTAAAACCAAGAATAGAATGTCTTACAGTATGCAGCACGGAGTAGTTGCGAAATCACGCAGAGAGAAGAAGAGCGGATGATGAACAGTTCAACCGGGTCAAAAAATAGCCGCCTGAAAAAATAAATACAAATCATTTTATACAAAAAATAAACATCCGGTTCATTTAACCGAAGCGGGTCGGATCATGGAACGGGCCAGGCTCTGCTCCAAAAATTTCGGCTCCCTGACCGGACAGCGAGACCTCTGTTATTGTGCTACTGCTGCATCCCCGGGCTTTTAATATTTCCTTTCCTGCACTTACATGAAAATATTAAAACAGATTATTAAGTAAAAAACAAATTACATATACAACAATCTCCACCTTAATTTGTTTTGCATACAGATAGAGAGACACTCTCTATAAACAGTTAGTCCAAAAAGACTACATATGATTTGATATGTTCACTAAGTAAAGACAGTGTCTTAACTTATTCAGAGTAACAGGTTTGGTAAACATGCCAGCTGGATTATCAGAAGTTGCAATCTTCTTTACTTGTACCCTCTTCACAGATCGAAGAAAATGATACTCCACATCAATGTGCTTTGTCCTCTCAAGGTTCACTTGGTCTTTTGCTAAACAAACAGCACTGAGGTTGTCATAAAAGACTATTGCAACCTCTTCATAAAGACCAAGGTCCTTGAGAAAACCTTTCAGCCATATCCCTTCCTTCGCAGCTTCAGTCAGAGCCATATACTCTACTTCAGTAGAAGATAAAGTAACAGAAGATTGCAGTGTGGCTTTCCAGCTAACTACAGAACCACATACAGTGAAGACATAACCAGTTATAGACCGTCTACTGTCAACATCTCCTGCATAGTCAGAATCATAATATCCTACCAGCAAGAATTCAGATTCATTACCAAATATCAGACCAATATCAGAAGTCCCCTTTAGGTACCTAAGTATCCTCTTAACAACTTTCCAGTGCTCTTGACCAGGGTTTATCATAAAGCTACTCACTGCACTTACTATATGAGCAATATCAGGTCGGGTGCACACCATAAGATACATGAGGCTCCCGTCAACACTAGAATAAGGAACCTTAGATATTTGTTCCTTATCTGATTCAGATTGAGGACAATATTCTAATGTCAGATGGAGATTAGAAGCAAATGGTGTGGACAGAGGCTTATAAGAAACCATTCCAAATCTAGATAGAAGTTTCTGAATATATTGTTTCTGTTAAAGAAACAATTTTCTTTTAATTCTATCTCTGAATATTTCCATAACTAAAATTTGCTTTGCTCCTCGAAGATCTTTCATATCAAATTCAGAACTGAGGAGATCTTTCAGTTCCTGAATATTAGATTTATTTCTGGTAGCAATAAGAATATCATCTACATACAATAGCAAGTAGATATATGACTCATCTTTGTGCCTTTTGAAATAAACACAGCAGTCATGGTCACACTTACTGTATTCATGACTAGTCATGAAATAGTCAAATCTCTTGTACCACTGACGGGGAGACTGCTTAAGTCCATAAAGGGACTTCAGAAGCTTGCACACATGGGTTTCCTTGCCTGATACCTCAAAACCCTCAGGCTGGCTCATGAAGATCTCTTCATCAAGATCTCCATGAAGAAAAGCAGTTTTGACATCTAGTTGCTCAAGTTCAAGATTCTGATGTGCTACTAATGCTAGAAGTACTCTTATTGAGGTATGTCTAACTACAGGAGAGAATATCTCATTGTAGTCAATACCCTTTTTCTGACTGAACCCTCTTGCAACTAGACATGCCTTAAACTTTAAACCACCAGCAATTGAGGCATCTTCTTTCTTCTTAAAAATCCATTTACAAGACACTATTTTTCTTCCCTTTGGTTTAGGTACAATGATCCAGGTACCATTCTTATGAAGAGATTCAATTTCTTCATTCATGGCAACCAACCATGACTCAGACTCAGAACAATTAACAGCATTCCTGAAGGAGGATGGTTCAGGAATGTCAATTTCTTCGGCAACTTGTAGGGCAAATCCTACAAACTCATCAAAGCCGAATCTCAGAGGAGGACATGCGTTCACCCTCCTTTGTCTATCCCTTGCAATATAGTAGGGAATAGACTCTTCAGGTGCAGTTTCAGGATCAGGTTCAATAACAGATTTAGCATCATTTTTATGATTAGCTATCGTTTGTCTAGAAACAACACACATCCTTCCTGGAGCTAAAATTTCAGATTTTAGCTCCACCTTAAGTTCAGCTTGAGGAACATCAGGTAACTGAATAGGACTAGGTACTTGTTTCAGAATGACACTCTCATCGAAGGTAACACTCCTAGAGAGTATAACTCTCTTTTCAGATGGTGACCTGATACGGAATCCTTTGACTCCATCACCATAACCAACAAATATTTCCTTGCATGCTCGAGGTTCAAGCTTACCATCATTTACATGATGTAGGCAATACACCCGAACACCTTCAGATTGGAATAATCTGCAGGTTTACCAGTCCACACTTCAAATGGAATTTTAAAGTTAATTCCACTATGTGGCGATCTGTTTATCAGATGGCATGCGGTATTAACAGCTTCAACCCAAAACTCTTTGCCTAAGCCTGATTGAGAGAGCATACATCTAGTTCTCTCCAGAAGAGTTTGGTTTATTCTTTCAGTAATGTCATTCTGCTGAGGAGTGTCCCTAATAGTTTTGTGTCTCGCAATACCTTTGTCCTTACAGAATTCCTCAAATTCAGATGAACAGAATTCTAGACCATTATCTGTTCGTAACAGTTTAACCTTCTTTTGTGTTTGATTTTCTACTAAGCTAACCCACTGCTTAAACTTTATAAAAGTCTCGGATTTATGTTTCATCATGAATACCCAGGACATCCTGGAGTAATCATCAACTAAACATAAATAAAAACGAGCACCCCCAAGAGATGTGACTCTAGAAGGGCCCCAACAGTCAGCATGGATATAATCCAAAATACTATTTGTGCAATGTATGGCTTTACCGAACTTAGTTCTATGTTTCTTATCAAAAACACAATGATCACAGAAATTTAATTTACTGACTCTATGACCAACAAGAAGATTAAGATCAGAGAGAATTTTCATACCTTTCGCTCCCATATGTGCGAGCCGTATATGCCACAGTCTGCTAAGTTCAGCTTTGTCTTCAGATGCTGGCTCTCCAGATGTGACAGCAATAGCACCTGTCACCGTGGAACCTATTAGTGTGTATAGCATTCTAGTTTTCTGCCCCTTCAGTACAACATCATCTCCTCGGTGAACATTCAGTGTTCCCTCTCTACCACTGAATGAATATCCCTGATCATCCAAAACACAGAGAGAAATGAGATTCATTGTCATCTCAGGGACATATCTCACATTTGAAAGTGAGACAATCCGGCCATCCCAAGTTTTCAGTCTGACTGTGCTGATTCCAACCACCTTACATGGTTGGATGTTCCCCACCACAGCATGGCCAGCTTCCTTCTTGTCATATTTGCTTAACCACTCCAAGTGAGTGCTTATATGAAAGGAAGCACCAGTATCCAGGATCCAAGAATCTGATCTTGCGATCGTTGTGGAGATTACCAACACAAGGTCTTCTCCATCATGCAGATCATCAAAAGTCACAGCAGCAGCAGGTGGGGGGTTAGGTTGACCTTGCTGTTCCAGCCTTGCTCTCTTCTTCAGACACTCAGTTTTCTAATGCCCTTTCTGTTTACAGTAGTGACAAATGTCACCCTTCTTTGACCTCTTCTGAATCTTATTTCCATTCTTCTTGAATGGAACAAGTTTTGGCCTCCTGTTTGTCACCACCAATCCAGCAGGATATTGTTCAAGTCTTTTAACCGCAGCCTTCTGCCTCATCTCTCTAGAGTGTAGGGCAGCCCGAACATCCTCTAGTGTGATCTCCTCCTTTCCCACAATGAGAGATTCAACAAAATTTTTATAGGAAACCAAGAGTAGAAGTGCAGCATCCTCATCATCCACACGTTTAAAATCCATGAGGATGCTGTTCAAGTCATCCAGATGCTTCTTCAAAGAGGTTCCCTCTTGCATCCTCAGTGTGAACAGCCTTCTCTTCAACAGAAGCTTGTTCGTCAATGATTTAGTCATGTACAGAGACTCAAGCTTGAGCCACAGTCCTGCAGCAGATTCCTCATCTGCTACCTCAGCGATGACTTCATCCGACAAGCTCAATAGAATGGTGGAGTGTGCTTTCTCTTCACGTCTCCAAGCCTCAACCTCGGTTATTCCAAGAGCAGCAGCAGTGTGTGGACCGAAGCCTTGAACCAGAGGACTACAAATATCGAAGTTTTTCAAATGCGCTCGCATTTTAATCTGCCACTTACTAAACCCATTTCTGCCGTTGAATTTCTCAATCATGGTGTTTAGGGTTCCAGCCATTTCAATAGAATATTGCTTGTACAGAAAAATCTCAAACCCTAAATGCTAAATTGCTCGAAAAATCCCAAACCAAGCTCTGATACCAATTGTTGGGCAATCGCACTTCCATGGGTAGTGAGATTAAGAACAGAAAACAACAGAAAACACAGAAACAAACAATATATATTTATCCCAATCCACAAGCATCCATGACAGAATCAAAATGAGAAATCAACACAGAAATAACGTGGTTCGCTAGTTGCTCAGTACGACTAGCTACCTCCACCAGAAAATGCTTTTGTGTTATAGATTAAAACCAAGAATAGAATGTCTTATAGTATGCAGCACGGAGCAATCGTGAAATAGCGCAGCGAGAAGAAGAGAGGATGATGAACAGTTCAACCGGGTCAAAAAATAGCCGCCCAAAAAAATAAATACAAATCATTTTATACAAAAAATAAACATCCGGTTCATTTAACCGAAGCCGGTCAGATCATGGAACGGGCTAGGCTCTGCTCGAAAAATTTCGTCCCGCTGACCGGACAGCGAGACCTCTGTTATTGTGCTACTGCTGCATCCCTAGGCTTTTAATATTTTATTCCTGCACTTACATGAAAATATTAAAATAGATTATTAAGTAAAAAATAAATTACATATACAACATATTTAAATATATATTTAGTTTATTAATATCTATAAATAAAATCTTTTATTTTTAATTTACATGATATATAATTATTAAGTTTATTATAACTAAATATTATATTCACATTTGAAAAAAATAACAATTATTATTTTTAATTTACATGATATATAATTATTAAGTTTACCTTCAAAATTTATAAAAAATTTGAAAAATAATTTTTTTGTTATTTCATTATTTAAATAAAACATATAAACTACTCAATGCCTAAACACTTAAATCACTAAACTCCTAAACTCTTAAATACTTAAACCATTAAACCAGTATACCCTAAATAATTAATCATAAATCTCAATTTTTTTTGTATTCAATATAATTTTAATATTCATTTTAATTATTTATTAGTTTATTTTTATAGAAATATTAATTACAAAATAAAATGATGAATGAGACAAATATAATTTAAATAATTTATCTTCATCAAAAAAATTTATAAGCTTATAAAAAGAATCAAAAATTTAAAAATAAAAAATTATTATTTAGTAATATATGTTACTTTGATTTTGAATCGTTTTAGGTTTTGCAAATATATTTTAATTAATATCTATCTTATTAATAATAGTTTATTAATCTATTTTATGATCAGTATTATAATATCGTTCAATAGAATTATTTATATTGAATTTACATGATATTTATTTTTATGAATATTATAATTAAATATTGTATTTACAATTGAAAAAAAAATAAAAATTATAATATTTTCAATGGTTATAACCTTGAAAATGAGAAAAAATCATAAAAATAATTTTTTTGTTATTTAATTATTTAAATAAAACCTATAAACTACAAAATACCTAAATACTTAAATTAATAAACTCCTAAACCCTGATAATGCTGCACCACACACACATAGCGATGGACCACAGTACACACGTGCACATATTCTTGTCCATTTTAGTGTAGCATTTAGAGGGGCCAAAAAGTCCTGGAAGCAGCCAGAAGTATGGGCCACAGGCTTGTAGAGGGCCCCACTAGCAAGCCAGGATGATAACATTTAGACAACTGATGAGACCGAGCAAAGTGGCCGGGAGTAAACCCAGAAGTAGCTAGGAGTGGGTCCCACCATCCCTATTAGGCAGCATAGAGGGCCACCCAACCGTCGCCCAACAAGAGTAGCGGGTAATCCATGATTAATTGGAGAGTCGGTAAAATCCGAAGCATCACCAAGCAGGGCTAGTAAGCAATGGAGTCCAGACCATCCACACGGGAGCAAAAGATTCAAACTTGTAGTTTATGTTTGTAGTCTTATTTGTATTTTGGACATTATATGCACCATGCACTTGTAGAGATGGATCATGACATACTCACACACACAATCTTGTTTGTTCTCTATGTAGCATCCAATGAGGGCAACTGGACCCATGAGTGAATCTAAGTGGGGCCCACTGTGCATTTTGTAAATACACATTAGGCGATGCTACACTCCCGGGAGTAGAAGACCCATCTTTATAGCATTTTGTAATTTTACTTGTATTCTAGCTTAGTTGTATGCATAGATAATTAGACTATGTGATGGACCTCATCACACATGCACACCGATGCATGCATATTTTTTGATATTTTGTCAGTGCAACATACAGCAACTTATTGGAGCTAGAGGAGGAAGCATTCTAACCCAAGAGATACTCTTTTGAGGATAGTTGGAGGAAAAGAATGTGGAATTCAGAGGTGAGAATGAATTGACAAAGTGTAGTAGATATGGACTTGTGGATTTATGGGTATTCAATTTTACATGTATTCCATTGCATAGCAATGACATTGGCAAACGCTTGATAGTGCATGTCACACACATGCACAATCTTATATTTGCATAGTTTTAATATGGTGCATCATTCAGGTTCCTCCAAAAGGATTGGACAAATCCGGATGGAAAGGATGCAGTGGGCATATTGACTCAATGCCAACTCTGAATTCCGGGAATGTCAGGTGATTTTAGTTGTATTCGTACGCTATGAATTATTAGGCATTATGTTTTTTTATGTATTTTATGCATAGAATCATTAAGGTGCATAGGATTTGGTGGACTATTCTAAATTAGTTAGCTTTTTAGTCTTTTGTAAGTTGTGTGCCTAAATGATAAATAAAGTGTGTATTTTCAAAAAAAAAACAAAAAATACCATAAACCCTAAACTTTAAATCCTAAACCGTAAACCATAAACTATATCCCTAACCCATAAACCCTAAATCCTAAATCATAATTTTTGCACTTTTATAATTAAATGACTAAGTGTTAAATTTAAATTGAAATTCACAACTTTTAGGAATGTCACTGATTTATCTTTTTGTATATGTAACACAAAGTCATGACTTAAGGGGTGAGTTATGGATTCAGTCTCTTTCTTGCTTTAGATAATTGTAGCATTAGCAATGGTCATGATTGTATATTTTGTCTCTAGAACACAAAATCATAATGATGAGAATATGCCATAACTTGTGTCTCTCTGTTGAACATATTGTTATGGCACTAAGAATGATCATGAATACATATTTAATCAGTATAATACTGGGTCACAGTATTGGATAGACCATAGCTTGTGCATTTTATATTTATATTGCAAAGTCATTGCACTAGGAATGATTGTAACTTTGGACATTCCTCAAGAGCAAAAGTCATGACCCTAGAAATAGTTAAAGCTCGAGTACAACTCTTTATAACTTTCTATAGCTAAAATTCTTGGGATTGCAAATATCACTATGGCTTTTCCCTTTGATTTGTGACCTCAAGTGTCAATATGCAATACTAATATTTTGAGCAATGATTAAAACCTTTTATACATTTGAATATGATTCATTTATACCTTTTTGGGTATTGTGAGCTTGTATACATAACTCATTTAATATAAAAAGAAAGAAATGACACTTATCATATCCATGAGGATATAAAAAGGGGGCTTAAACATGCCAATAAAATAAATTTTTTGATTCTTGATTGAAAGAGAGCCCATACATCTTGCCCTGCTCAAATTCCCCTGGGGCTAGTTTGTTCTAATAGGCTACAAGGTGGTTATTTTTTTAGAGGTGAACTATGTTTTAAAAAAATCACTTTTAGTGTGTGCATGAGAGATATTTTAGTAGAAATTACAATAATCAATATAAATAACATCCTCAACAACTGGCTATTTCAACACATAGGGGTACAACTTTGGTTTAGTCTATTAGAGTACATGAGTCAAATTACCTTTGATAGCCCAGTGATTCAACTTCAAATATGATGAGACATAATAGAGATAAAGTAAGAGCTCCTATTATTTTAATTAGAGCTTTAGCAATCATTCTAGCGTTGAGAGAGGAACAAAATAAATTATTTTAATTATTCAGTATACTTTTAATTTTTATTTTATTTATTTATCAGTTAATTTTTATATAAATATTAATTACAAAATAAATTATTAGTGAGACGGATATAATTTATATTAAACCGGTATATCCTAAATAATAAAGAATAAATCTCATTTTTTTTCATTTTAATTTTAAATATTCAAATTTAATTATTTATTTGTTTATTTTTATATAAATATTAATTACACAATAAATTATGAGTCTCAGAAATATAACTTATATAAATTATTTTTCATCAAAATAATATAGATAAACTTTTTAAAAGAAAAAAAAATTTCAAAGCAAAAAATTATTATATAGTAATATATTTTGCTTTGCATCTGAATCATTTTAGGTTTACTAATTATATCATAATTGATATATATCTTATTAATAATAGATTATTAATTTATTTTTTGATCATTATTAGAATATTTTTCAATAAAATAGTATATATTGAATATATATGATATATAAATATAATGATGATTATAACTAAATATTGAATTCACTTTTGAAAAAAATTTAAAAATTATTATATTTTCTAAGGTTATAACCTATGAAAATATCAAAAAATTTTAAAAATAAATATTTTGTTTTTTTATTTTTTAAATAAAACTTTTAAACTACTAAATGCATACACAGTTAAATAAGTAAACTCCTAGACCCCGTAATGCCTAAATACAGTAACCATTAAACCGATATATTATACAAAATAAATAATAAATCTAATTTTTATTTCTATTTATTATAATTTTAAATATTCATTTTAATTATTTATTTGTTTATTTTTATAGACATATTTATTAGAAAATAAATTATGAGTGCGAAAATTAGTTTAAATAATTTATTTTTAATGAAATAATATATATACTCATATACAAGAAGTAAAAATTTAAAAATTTAAAATTATTATATAGTACTTTATTTTACTTTAATTTTGAATCAATTTGTGGTTTGTAAATATTTTTTAATTAAAATCTATCTTTTTATTAATAGTTTATTAATTTAATTTTTGATCTTTATTATAATATCTATCAATAAAATTGTTTATATTGAATTTATATGATATATAATTATTAATATTATTATAACTAAAATATTATATTTACATTTAAAAAAATTTTAAATATTATTATATTTTTAAAGGTTATAACATATGAAAATGAGAAAAAATTATAAAAGTTTTTTTATTATTTTATTGTTTAAATAAAACCTATAAACCACTAAATGCCTAAAAACATAAATTGCTAAACTCCTAAACGACAAAACATCTAAATACTTAAACCATTAAACTGGTATACATTAATAATAAATCATAAATCTCATTTTAATTTTTATTCAATATAATTTAAAATTTTTATTTTAATTATTTATCAGTTTATTTTTATAGAAATATTAATTATAAAATAAATTATTAGTGAGACAGATATAATTAAAATTAACCTGGTATACCCTAAATAATAATTAATAAATCTCATTTTTTTTCATTATAATTATAAATATTCATTTTAATTATTTATTGGTTTATTTTTTCTATAATTATACATTGTATTCACATTTCATAAAATTTTAAAAATTATTTTATTTTCAAAGTTAAAACCTTTGAAGATTAGAAAAAAATCAAAAAAATAATTTTAAATTTTTATTATATAAATAAAACCTATAATCCACTAAATGCCAAAAAACATAAATTACTAAACTCCTAAACGACATAACTCCTAAATAATCAAACCAATAAACAGGTATACAATATATAATAAATCATAAATCTCATTTTAATTTGTATTAATTATAATTTTAAATATTCATTTTAATTATTTATTAGTTTATTTTTTATAGAAATATCAAACACAAAATAAATAATGAGTGAGACAAATAAAATTTTAATAATTTATTTTTACTCAAAAAAATAAGCTTATATAAAGAAGTAAAATTTTTTTAAAAAATTATTATTTAGTAATTTATTTTACTTAGATATTGAATCATTATATATAGGTTTTGCAATTATATTTTAATTGCGATCAATCTTATTAATAATAGTTTATTAATTTATTTTTTGATCATTTTTATAATATCGAACAATAAAATTACTTATATTCAATTACAATGTCTTATAATTATTAAGTTATTATAACTAAATATAATATCTACATTTGAAAAAAATTTAAAAATTATTATATTTTCCAAGGTTATAACCTTCAAAAATGAAAAAAAAATCACAAAAAATAATTTATTATTATTTTATTATTTAAATAAAACTTATAAACCACTAAATACCTAAACATTTAAATCTCTAGACTCTTAAACCCCAAAACCCCCTAAATACTTAAACCATTAAACCTATATAACCTAAATAATAAATAATAAATCTCATTTTTATTTGGATTTATTATAATTTTAAATATTCATTTTAATTATTTTTTATTTTATTTTTATAGAAATATTAATTACAAAATAAATAATGAGCGAGACAGATATAATTTAAATAAATTAATTTTGATTTAAAAAATATAAGCTTATAAAAATAAACAAAATTTCAAAAATTTAAAATTTTTTTAGTAATATAATTTACTTTAATTTTGAATTATTCTGGGTTCTACAAATATATTTTAATTAATATCTATCTTATTAATAAGAGTTTATAAATTTATTTTTGGATCACTTTTATAATATATATTAATACATTTTTTTTATATTGAATTAACAACAAATATAATTATTAAGATTATTATAACTAAGTATCATGTTCATATTTTAGAACTATTAAAAAATTATTATATTTTTAAAGGTGATAACCTTTGAAAATCACGAAAATTCATAAAAGTAAATTTTTTGTTATTTCATTGATTAAATAAAACCTATAAACACGAAAATGTGTAAACATATAAATCAATAAACTCATTAACTCCAAAACCACCAAAAACTTAAACAATTAAATAGTTATACCCTAAATAATAAATCATAAATCTCATTTTTATTAGTATTCATTATAATTTTAAATATACATTTTAATTATCTATTAGTTTAATTTTATAGAAATATAAATTAAAAAATAAATTATTAGTGAGGAAATTATAATTTTAATATTTTATTTTCTTCAAAAAATATATAGGCTTATAAATGGATGCAAAAATTTAAAAAATTAAAATTAATATTTAGTAAAATATTTCACTTTGATTTTGAGTCATTTTAGGTTTTGCAAATTTATTTTAAACAATATTTATCTTATTAATAATTGGTTATTACTTTTTTATGATAATTATTATAATAAATATCAATAAAATGGTTTATATTGAATTGATTTGATATATAATTATTATGATTATTATAACTTCATATTGATTCACTTTTTAAAAAAAATTTAAAAATTATTATATTTTCTAAGGTTATAACCTTCAAAAATGAGAAAAAATAATAAAAATAAATTTTTTGTTATTTATTATTATAGTCTAAATAATAAATCCTATACCCCGAAGCCCATAAATACATAAAACATTAAATTAGTATAGTATAAATAATAAATCATAAATCTCATAAACCTATAAACCACTAAATGACTAAATACTAAAATGACTAAACTCCTAAACACCGAAGCCCATAAATACTTAAACCATTAAATTAGTATAGTTTAAATAATAAATCATAAATCTCAGTTTTATTAGTATTCATTATAATTTTAAATATTTATTTTAATTATTTATCAGTTTATTTTTATAGAAATATTAATTACAAATTAAATTATTAGTGCGACATATATAATTTAAATAATTTATTTTTCATCAAAAAAGATTTTGATAAAAAGAGGCAAATTTTTAAAAATGGAAAATTATTATTTAATAATATATCTTATTTTGATTTTGAATCATTTTAGATTTTATAATTATATTTTAATTTATATCATTCTTATAAATACACGTTTATTAAATTATTTATTGATCATTATTATAATATCTATCAATAAAATAATTTATATTGAGTTTATATTATATATTATTATTAAGATTATTATATCTAAATATTATATTCACATTTAAAAAAATTAAATATTATTATATTTTCAAAGGTTATACAACTTTCAAAAATTAAAAAAATCATAAAAATTAAATTGTTTGTATTTTCATTTTTTTAAAAAAACTATAAATCACTAAAGGTCTAAACACTTAAATCACTAAACTCCTAAACCCAAAACCACCTAAATACTTAAACCATTAAACCAGTATTCATGAAAAATAAATAATAATACTCATTTTTATTTGTATTAAGTATACTTTTAAATATTTATTTTAATTATTTAGTAGTTTATTATTTTAGAATTATAAATTACAAAATAAATTATGAGTAAGACAAATATAATTTAAATAATTTATTTTTAATAACAAAAATATAAAGTTATAAAAAAAGCAAAACATTAAAAAAAATTATTATTTAGTATTATATTTTACTTTGATTTTAATAAATTTAGATTTTGCAAATACTTTTTAAATAATAACTATTTTATTTATAATAGTTTATTAATTTATTTTTTGATCATAATCATAATATCTAGCAATATAATTATTTATATTGAATTTAAATGAATTATAATTATGAAGATTATTATAAATAAATATTATATTTACATTTGAAAAAAATACTTAAACCTTAAAACTCGTAAACCTTAAATATATTTTAAATAATTTATTAAAATATTATTTTAAAAATAAATTATGAGTGATACAAATATAATTTAAATAATTTATTTTTCATCAAAAAAATATATAAGTTTATAAAAAGAAGAAAAACAAAAAAACAAAAATTATTATTTAGTAATAACAAAAATAATTTTTTTTATTTCATTTTTTAAACAAAACATATAAACCAATAAATGACTAAAAACATAAATCACTAAAGTCCTAAATGACAAAACCTCTAAATACATAAAATATTAAACTGGTATACATTAATAATAATTCATAAATCTCATTTTAATTGTTATTCAGTATTATTTTAAATTTTTATTTTAATTATTTATCAATTTATTTTTATTGAAATATTAATTACAAAATAAATTATTAGAGAGATAGATATAATTTAAATTAAACTGGTAAACCCTAAATAGTAAATAATAAATCTTATTTTTTTAATTATAATTTTAAATATTCATTTTAATTATTTATTTGTTTGATTTTATATAAATATTATTTAAATAATAAATTATGATTTAGACAAATATAATTTAAATAAATTATTTTTCATCAAAAAAAAATTTATATAAACTTATTAAAATAAAAAAAATTAAAAAAAAAACATTATTATATAGTAATATAAATTGCTTTGCTTCTGAATCATTATAGGTATTGTAATTATATTTTAATTGATATCTATCTTATTAATAATAGATTATTAATTTACTTTTTGATCATTATTATAATATTTATCAATAATATTGTTTATATTGAATTTATATGATATATAATTATAATGATTATTATAACTAAATATTGAATTCATATTTGAAAAAAATTTTAAAATTATTATATTTTCAAAGGTTATAACCTTTGAAAATATAAAAAAAAAATAAAAATAAATATTTTGTTATTTTAATTTTTAAATAAAACCTATAAACCACTAAATGCATACACAGTTAAATCAATAAACTCCTAATGCCCGTAATGCCTAAATACATAAACCATTAAACTACTATATACTACTTACTAATTAAAAAATCTAATTTTTATTTCTATTTATTATTATTTTAAAAATTCATTTAATTATTTATTAGCTAATTTTTATAGAAATATATATTATAAAATAAAGTATGAGTGCGACAAATATAATTTAAATAATTTATTTGTATTCATTATAATTTTAAATATTAATTTTAATTATTTTTTAGTTTATTTTTATATAATTATAAATTACAAAATATATTATGAGGAAGACAAATATAATTTAAATTATATACTTTTAAGAACAAAAAATATAAACTTATAAAAATAAGCAAAACATCAAAAACATTATTATTTAGTAATTTATTTTACTTTTATTTTGAATAAATTTAGGTTTTACAAATATATTTTAAATAATATCTATATTATTTATAATAGTTTATTAATTTTCTTTGGATCATTAGTATAATATCTATCAATAATACTATTTATATTGAATTTATATGATATATAATTTAAAAAAATAAATACCTTAAATATAATTTAAATAATTTATTAAAATATTAATTACAAAATAAATTATGAGTGATACAAATATAATTTAAATAATTTATTTTTTATCAAAAAAATATATAATTTTATAAAATGAGGGAAAAACAAAAAAACAAAAATTATTATTTAGTAATAAATTTACTTTGATTTTTAATCATTTTAGTTTTTATAATTAAATTTTAATTTATATATATCATTTTAATAATTGTTTATTAATTTATTTTTTGAAAATTGATATAATATCTATCAATATATTGGTTTATATTTAGTTTATATTATATATTGTTATAATAATAATTATTACTAAATATTGTATTCATATTTTTAAAAAATTTTAAAATTATTATCTTTTAAAAGGTTATAATCTTTGAAAATTTGAAAAAATATCACAAATAATTTATTTGATATTTCATTGTTAAAATAAAACCTATAAACCATTAATTGCCTAGATACTTAAATGAATAACTCATAAATCTCGAAAACTATAAATAGATAATTTTTTTAATCAGATATATCCTAAATAATAAACAATAAATCTCATTTTTATTTTTTTCATTATAATTTTAAATATTCATTTTAATTATTTATTTGTTTATTTTTATATAAATATTAATCACAAAATAAATTATGAGTTAGACCATTATAATTAAAATAAATTATTTTTCATCAAAAAAAAATATAGAAAAACTTATTAAAAGGAAAAAAAATTAAAAACAAAAAATTATTATATAATAATATAATTTGCTTTGCTTCTGAATCATTATTGGTTTTGTAATTATATTTTAATTGATATCTATCTAATTAAAATAGATTATTATTTTATTTTTTGATCATTATTAGAATATTTATCAATAATATTGTTTATATTGAATTTATATGATATATAAATATAATGATTATTATAATTTAATTTTGAATTCACTTTTGAAAAAAAATTTAAAATTATTATATTTTCAGAGATTATAACCTTTGAAAATGGGAAAAAATTAATAAATAAATATATATTTTTGATATTTCATTATTTAAATAAAACCTATAAACCACTAAATTCCTAAACACTTAAATCAATAACTCCTAAATCTCTAATACCCTAAATAATAAATAATAATCTTTTTAAACTCGTAACCCTAAATAATAAATAATAAATCTCAATATTATTTTTTGATTATAATTTTAAATATTCATTTTAATAATTTATTTGTTTATTTTTATATAAATATTATTTACAAAATAAATTATGAGTTAGACAAATATAATTTATATAAATTTTTTTTCATTAAAATGAAAAATAAATTTTTTTAAAAGAAAAAATAATTTCAAAACAACAAATTATTATATAGTAATATATTTTGCTTTCTTATGAATCATTTTAATATAGTAATATATTTTTCATCTAAATATTATTATTTAGTAATATATTTTGATTTGATTTTGAATCATTGTGTTATGTAAATATATTGTAATTATTATTTATATTATTAATAATAGTTTATTAATTTAATTTTTGATAATTATTATAATATCTAACATTAAAATTGTTTATATTGAATTTATATAATTTATAATTAGTTAGATTAATATAATTATATATAGTATTCTCATTTCAAAAAATTTTAAAAATTATTATATTTTCAAAGGTTATAACTTATTAAAATGAGAAAAAATTATAGCAAATTTTTTTGATATTTTATTTTTTTAAATAAAATGTATAAACCACTAAAAGCCTAAAAACATAAATTTCTAAAATCCTAAATGAAAAAACCTCTAAATACTTAAACTAGTAAACTTGTATATAGTAATAATAAATCATAAATCTCATTTTAAATTTTATTCAGAATAATTTTAAATTTTTATTTTAATTATTTATCAGTTTATTTTTATAGAAATATGAATTACAAAATAAATTATTAGTGAGCCAAATCTAATTTAAATTAAAATAGTATCCCTAAATAATAAATAATAAATCTCATTTTTTTCATTATAATTTTAAATATTCATTTTAAATATTTATTTGTTTATTTATATATTAATATTAATTACAAAATAAATTGAGCTAGACAAAAATAATTTATATAAATTATTTTTCATCAAAAAATATTAGATAAACTTTTTAAAAGAAAAAAAAATTTTAAAACAAAAAATTATTATATTGTAATATATTTTGCTTTGCTTCTGAATCATTTTATGTTTTGTAATTATATTTTAATTAATATCTATCTAATTAATAATAGATTATTAATTTATTTTTGATCATTATTAGAATATTTATATATAAAATTGTTTATATAGAATTTAGATGATATATAATTATAAAGATTATTATAACTAAATATTATATTTACATTTGAAAATAATTTAAAAATTATTATATTTTTAAAGGTTATCATCTTTGAAAATGAGATAAAATCACAAAAATAAATTTTTTGTTATTTTATTGTTTATATAAAACCTATAAACTACTAAATGCCTAAACGCTTAAATCATTAAACTACTAAACCCCAAAACCCCAAATCCTTAAATACTTAAACATTTAAACCATCTTTAAAGGTTTAAGTATTTATAAATAATATATAAATATTTATCAATAAATAATAGTTTATTAACTGATTTTTTGATCATTATTATATTTATATTTATATTTAGTTTATTAATATCTATCAATAAAATTGTTTATTTTTAATTTACTTGATATATAATTATTAATTTTATTATAACTAAATATTGTATTCACATTTGAAAAAAAATTTAAAATTATTATATTTATAAATGTTATAACCTTCAAAATTTATAAAAAATTTTAAAAATAATTTTTTTGTTATTTCATTATTTAAATACAACATATAAACTATTAAATGACTAAACACTTAAATCACTAAACTCATAAACTCCAAAATACTTAAACTATTAAACCGGTATACCCTAAATAATTAATCATAATATCATTTTTATTTGTATTCAATATAATTTTAATATTCATTTTAACTATTTATTAGTTTATTTTTATGGAAATATTAATTGCAAAATAAAATTATGAATGAGACAAATATAATTTAAATAATATATCTTCATCAAAAAAATTTATAAGCTTATAAAAAGAATCAAAAATTTAAAAATAAAAAATTATTATTTAGTAATATATTTTACTTTGATTTTGAATCGTTTTAGGTTTTGTAAATATATTTTAATTAATATCTATCTTATTAATAATAGTTTATTAATCTATTTAATGATTAGTATTATAATATCGATCAATAGAATTATTTATATTGAATTTACATGGTATTTATTTTTATGATTATTATAATTAAATATTGTATTTACATTTGAAAAAAAATATTATAATATTTTCAATGGTTATAACCTTGAAAATGAGAAAAAATCATAAAAATAATTTTTTTGTTATTTAATTATTTAAATAAAACCTATAAACCACAAAATACCTAAATACTTAAATTACTAAACTCCTAAACCCTGATACTGTTGCACCACACACACATATCGACGGACCACAGTACACACGTACACATATTCTTGTCCATTTTGGTGTAGCATTTAAAGGGGCCAGCAAGTCCTGGAAGCAGCCAGAAGTCTGGGCCATAGGCTTGTAGAGGGCCCCACTAGCACGCCGGGATGATAACATTTAGACAACTGATGAGACTGAGCAAAGTGGTCGGGAGTAAACCCAGGAGTAGCTAGGAGTGGTTCCCACTAGCCCTATTAGGCAGCATAGATGGCCACCCAACCGTCGCCCAACAGGAGTAGCGGGTAATCCATGATTAATTGGAGAGCCGGCAAAATCCGAAGCATCACCAAGCAGGTCCAGTAAGCAATGGAGTCTAGACCATCCACACGGGAGCGAAAGATTCAAACTTGTAGTTTATGTTTGTAGTCTTATTTGTATATTGGATATTATATGCACCATGTACTTGTAGAGACGGATCATGACATACTCACACACACAATCTTTTCTGTTCTCTATGTAACATGCAATGGGGGCAACTGGACCCATGAGTATCTTTAAGTGGGGCCCACTAATGCATTTTGTAAATACACATTAGGCGATGCGACGCTCCCGGGAGCAGAAGACCCATCTTTATAGCATTTGGTAATTTTACTTGTATTCTAGCTTGGTTGTACGCGTAGATAATTAGACTATTAGATAGACCTCATCACACTTGCACACCGATGCATGCATATTTTTTGATATTTTGTCGGTGCAACATACAACCACTTCTTGGAGATCGAGGAGGAAGCATTCTAACCCAAGAGATACTCTTTTGAGGATCACTGGAGCAAAAGAATGTGGAATTCAGAGGTGAGAATGAATTGACTAAGTGCCATAGATATGGACTTGTGGATTTATGGGTATTCAGTTTTACATGTGTTCCATTGCATAGCAATTACATAGGCAACGCTTGGGCTGCATGTCACACACATGCACAATCTTATATTTGCATAGTTTTAATATGGTTCATCATTCAGGTTCCTCCAAAAGGCTTGGACAAATCCGAATGGAAAGGATGCAGTGGGCATATTGACTCAATGCCAACTCTGAATTCCGGGAATGCCAGGTGATTTTAGTTGTATTCATACACTTTGAATTATTAGGCATTATGTTTTTTTTATGTATTTTATGCATAGAATCATTAAGGTGGAATAGGATTTGGTGGGCTAGCCTAAATTAGTCAGCTTTTTAGACTCTTGTAAGTTGTGTGCCTAAATGATAAATAAAGTGTGTATTTTCAAAAAAAAACAAAAAAAAACATAAACCCTAAACTTTAAATCCTAAACTTTAAACCATAAACTATAACACTAACCTATAAACCCTAAATCCTAAATCTCATCTTTTGCACTTTTATAATCAAATGACTAAGTGTTAAATTTAAATTGAAATTCACAACTTTTAGGAATGTCACAGATTTATCTTTTTGTATATGTTACACAAAGTCATGACTCAAGGGGTGAGTTATGGATTCAGTCTCTTTCTTGCTTTAGATAATGGTAGCATTAGCAATGGTCATGATTGTATATTTTGTCTCTAGAACACAGAATCATATCGATGAGAAAATGCCATAACTTGTCTCTCTCTGTTGAACATATTGTTATGGCACTAAGAATGATCATGAATACATATTTAATCACTATAAAAATGGTTCACAGTATTAGATATGACCATAGCTTGTACATTTTATCTTTATATTTCAAAGTCATTGCACTAGGAATGATTGTAACTTTGGACAATCCTCAAGAGCAAAATTCATGACCCTAGAAATAGTTAAAGTTCGAGTACTACTCTTTATAACTTTTTATTGCTAAAATTCTTGGGATTGGAAATATCACTATGGCTTTTTCCTTTGATTTGTGACCTCAAGTGTCAATATGCAAGACTAATATTTTGAGCAATGATTAAAACCTTTTATACAATTGTATATGATTCATTTGCACTTTTTTGGGTATTGTGAGCTTGTATACATAACTCATTTAATATAAAAAGAAATAAATGATACTTTACATATCCATGAGGATATAAAAAGGGGCTTAGACATGCCAATAAAATAAATTTTTTGATTATTGATTGAAAGAGAGCCCATACTTCTTGCCGTGCTCAAACCGCCCAGGGGCTAGTTTGTTCTAATAGGCTACAATGTGGTTATTTTTTTAGAGGTGAACTATGTTTTAAAAAAATTACTTTGAGTGTGTGCATGAGAGATGTTTTATAAAAAATTACAATAATCAAAATAAATAGCATCCTCAACAACTAGCTATTTCAACACATAGGTGTACAACTTTGGTTTAGTTTGTTAGCGTACATGAGTCAAATTGCCTTTGATATCTGAGTGATTCAATATCAAATATGATGAGACCTAATAGAGATAAAGTAAAAGCTCCTATTATTTTGGTTAGAGCTTTAGCAATCATTCTAGAGTTGAGAGAGGAACAAAATAAATTATTTTAATTATTCAGTATAATTTAAATTTTTATTTTATTTATTTATCAGTTTATTTGTATAGAAATATTAATTACAAAATAAATTATTAGTGAGACGGATCTAATTTAAATTTAACTGGTATATCCTAAATAATAAAGAATAAATCTCATTTTTTTTCATTTTAATTTTAAATATTAAAATTTAATTATTTATTTGTTTATTTTTATATAAATATTAATTACAAAATAAATTATGAGTTACACAAATATAATTTATATAAATTATTTTTTATCAAAATAATATAGACAAACTTTTTAATAGAAAAAAAAATTTCAAAACAAAAGATTATTATATAGTAATATATTTCCCTTTGCTTCTATTTCATTTTAGGTTTTGTAAATATATTTTAATTCATATCTATCTTATTAATAATATATTATTAAGTTATTTTTTCATCATTTTTAAAATATTTATCAATAAAAATATTTATATTGAATTTATATGATATATAAATATAATGATTATTAGAATTAAATTTTGTATTTACTTTTGAAAAAAAAAATTAAAATTATCACATTTTCAAAGGTTTTAACCTTTGAAAATGTGAAAAAATAAAATAAATAAATTCTTTGTTATTTTTTTATTTATATAAAAACTATAGATCTTTAAATGCTTACTTACTTAAATCATTAAGCTCATAAATACTGAAAATCCTAAATACATAAACCTTTTAACAGCTATATACTACTTAATAATTAATAAATCTCATTTTTATTTCTATTTATTATAATTTTAAATATTAATTTTAATTATTTATAGTTTAATTTTTTAGAAAAATTAATTACAAAATAAATTTCGAGTGAGACAAATATTATTTAAATAATTTATTTTAATAAAAAAAATATAAGCTTATAAAAAGAAGAAAAATTTTAAAAATTAAATATTATTATTTAGTAATATATTTTGATTTGATTTTGAATCATTTTTGTTATTTAAATATATTTTTATTTATATTAATATTAATAATAATAGTTTATCAATTTAATTTTTGATTATTATTATAATATCTATCATTAAAATTATTTATATTGAATTTATATGATTTATAATTAGTAAGATTAATATAATTATACATTGTATTCACATTTCAAAAAACTTTTGAAAATTATTTTATTTTCAAAGGTTATAACCTTTGAAAATCAGAAAAAATCAAAAATAGAATTTTAAATTTTTATTATATAAATAAAACCTATAAATCACTAAATAATGAATCCATTAAACCGGCATACCATATATAATAAATCATAAATCTCATTTTAATTTATATTCATTATAATTTTAAATATTCATTTTATTTATTTATTAGTTTATTTTTTATAGAAATATGAATCACAAAATAAATAATGAGTGATACAAATATAATTTTAATAATTTATTTTTAATCAAAAAAAATAAGCTTATATAAAGAATTCATAATTTAAAAACAAAAATTATTATTTAGTAATATATTTTACTTTGATTTTGAATCATTATATATAGGTTTTGCAATTATATTTTAATTGCGATCAATCTTATTAATAATAGTTTATTAATTTATTATTTGACTATTTTTATAATATCGAACAATAAAATTACTTATATTCAATTAAAATGTCTTATAATTATAAAGTTATTATAATTAAATATTATAATTACATTTTAAAAAAATTTAAAATTATTATATTTTCAAAGGTTACAACCTTCAAAAATTAAAAAAATCAAAAAATTAAATTTTTTGTTTTTTCATCCTTTAAAAAAAACTATAAATCACTAAAGGTCTAAAAAATTAAATCTCTAGACTCCTAAACCCCAATACCCCCTATATACTTAAACTATTAAACCAATATAACCTAAATAAGAAATAATAAATCTCATTTTTATTTATATTTAGTATAATTTTAAATATTCATTTTAATTATTTTTTAGTTTATTTTTATAGAAATATTAATTACAAAATAAATAATGAGTGAGAAAGATATAATTTAAATAAATTATTTTTTTATGAAAAAAAAATAAGATTATAAAAATAAACAAAATTTTAAAATTTTAAAATTTTATTTAGTAATATAATTTACTTTGATTTTGAATTAATTTGGGTTCGGCAAATATATTTTAATTAATATCTATCTTATTAATAATAGTTTATTAATTTATTTTTCGATCATTTTTATAATATATATTAATACATTTTTTTATATTGAATCTACAACAAATATAATTATTAAGATTATTTAAAACAAGTATTGTATTCATATTTTAGAACTATCAAAAAATAATTATATTTTTAAAGTTGATAACCTTTGAAAATCACGAAAATTCATAAAAGTAAATTTTTTTTTATTTCATTGATTAAATAAAACCTATAAACACGAAAATGTGTAAACATATAAATTAATAAACTCCTTAACCCCAATATGACAAAAAACTTAAACAATTAAATAGTTATACCCTAAATAATAAATAATAAATAATAAATCTCATTTTTTTAGTATTCATTATAATTTTAAATATACAATTTAATTATTTATTAGTTTAATTTTATAAAAATATAAATTAAAAAATAAATTATTAGTGAGACAAATATAATTTAAATAATTTAATTTTCATCAAAAAATATATAGCCATATAAATGGATACAAAAATTTAAAATTTTAAAATTAATATTTAGTAAAATTTTCACTTTGATTTGAGTCATTTTAGGTTTTGCAAATATATTTTAAACAATATTTATCTTATTAATAATTGATTATTTCTTTTTTATGATCATTATTATAATAAATATCAATAAAATAGTTTATATTGAAATTATATTATATATAATTATTATGATTATTATAACTTCATATTGTATTCACTTTTCAAATAAAAATTTAAAAATTATTATATTTTCAAACGTTATAAACTTCAAAAATCAGAAAAAATAACAAAAATAAATTTTTTGTTATTTTAAATTTTTATATAAAACCTATAAACCACTAAATGACTAAATACTAAAATGACTAAACTCCTAAACCCCGAAGCCCATAGATAGTTAAAATATTAAATTAGTATAGTCTAAATAATAAATCATAAATCTCAGTTTTATTAGTATTCAATATAATTTTAAATATTCATTTTAATTATTTATTAGTTTATTTTTATAGAAATATTAATTACAAAATAAATTATTAGTGCGACAAATATAATTTAAATAATTTATTTTTTATCAAAAAAAATACTCATAAAAAGTGGCATAATTTTAAAAATAAAAAATTATTATTTAATATTATATCTTATGTTGATTTTGAATCATTTTCGATTATACAATTATATTTTAATTAATATCATTCTTATAAATACAAATTTATTAATTTATTTATTGATCATTATTATAATATCTATCAATAAAATTATTTATATTGTGTTTACATTATATAAAATTAAAATTATTATATTTTCAAAGGTTATAATCTTCAAAAATTAAAAAAAATCAAAAATTAATTTTTTTGATTTTTCATTCTTTACATAAAAACTATAAATCACTAAAGGTTTAAACAATTTAATCACTAAACTTTTAAACCACAAAACACCTAAATACTTAAACTATTAAACAAGTATATCCTGAATAATATATAATAAATCTCAATTTTATTTGTATTCATTATAATTTTAAATATTCATTTTAATTATTTAGTACTTTATTATTATTATAAAATTATAAATTTCAAAATAAATTATGAGTAAGACAAATATAATTTGAATAATTTATTTTTAATAACAAAAATATAAACTTATAAAAAAGCAAAATATTAAAAAAAATTATTATTTAGTAATATATTATACTTTGATTTAAATAAATTTAGATTATTCAAATACTTTTTAAATAATAACTATTTTATTAATAATAATATATTAATTTATTTTTTGATCATAATTATAATATCTAGCAATATAATTATTTATATTGAATTTAAATGAATTATAATTATGAAGATTATTATAAATAAATATTATATTAACATTTGAAAAAAATTTAAAAATTATTATATTTTCTAAGGATATAATCTTCAAAAATTAATAAAAATAATATAAATAAATTTTTTGCCATATCATTGTTTAAATAAACCTTATAAACCATTAAATTCCTAAACACTTAAACATCAAAACTCCTAAACACAAAAGCTTCTAAATACTTAAACCTTTAAACTCGTAAACCTTAAATATAATTTAAATAATTTATTAAAATATTAATTACAAAATAAATTATGAGTGATACAAATATAATTTAAATAAATTAATTTTCATCAAAAAAATATATAAGCTTATAAAAAGAAGCAAAAACTAAAAAACAAAAAGTTTTATTTAGTAATAAATTTTTCTTGGATTTGAATAATTTAGGTTTTGCAATTATATTTTAATTTATATCCATCATAATAATAATAACATATTAATTCATTTTTTTATAAGTTTATATTTTTGTTATTAAAAATAAATTATTAAATTATATTTGTCTTCCACATAATTTATTTTTAATTTATAATTCTATAAAATAAACTAATAAATAATTAAAATGAATATTTAAAATTATAATGAATACAAATAAAATTGAGATTTTTTATTTATTATTCACGCTATACTAGTTTAACGGTTAAGTATTTAGGTGTTTTGGGTTTTAGTGGTTTAAGTATTTAGGACTCTAGTGATTTATAGTTTTTATTTAAAGAATAAAAAAAATAAAAAAATTAAGTTTTTTCATTTTTTTAATTTTAAAGGTTCTAATCTTTGAAAATATAATAATTTTATTTTTTTTAAATGTTAATATAATATTTAGTTATAATATTATTAATAATTATATATAATGTAAACTCTATAATTAATTTTATTAATAGATATTATAATAATAATCAAGAAAAAATTAATAAACTCTTATTAATAAGAATGATATAAATTAAAATATATATTCAAAAACTAAAATGATTCAAAATCAAAATAATTTATATTACAAGATAATAAATTTTTGTTTTTAAAATTTTGCCTCGTTTTATAAGCATATATATTTTTTTTGATGAAAAATAAATTATTTAAAATGGTTCTGTCTCACTAATAATTTATTTTGTAATTAATATTTCTATAAAAATAAACTGATAAATAATTAAAATAAAAATTTAAAAAATACACTTAATAAAAATTAAAATGAGATTTATTATTTATTATTAATGTATACCAATTTAATAGTTTAACTATTTAGAAGTTTTGTCGTTTAGAAGTTTTTAACGATTTATGTTTTAGGCATTTAGTGGTTTATACCTTTGAAAATATAATAATATTTAAAATTTTTGAAATGTGAATATAATATTTAGTTATAATAATTTTAATAATTATATATCATATAAATTCAATATAAAGGATTTTATTGATAGATATTTAATAATGATCAAAAATTAAATTAATAACTATTAATAATAAGATAGATATTAATTAAAAAATATTACGAAATACAATTGATTCAAAATTAAAGTAAAATATATTACTGGATAATATTTTTAATTTTTAAAGTTTACTTCTTTATAAGCGTATATATTTTTGATTAAAAATAAATTATTTATTATATTTTTCGCACTCATAATTTATTTGTAATAAAATTTCTATAAAATAACTTACAAATAATTAAATGAATATTAAAATAATAATAATTGAAATAAAAAATTAGATTTATGTAATTATTAAGTGTATATATCAGTTTAAGGGTTTATGTATTTAGGCATTATGAGCCTTAAAAGTTTACTGATTTTAATGTGTATGCATTTAGTTGTTTATAGGTTTTATTTAAAAATTAAAATAAAAAAATATTTATTTTTATTATTTTTTGATATTTTCAAAGGTTATAACATTTGAAAATATAATAATTTTTAAATTTTTTTCAATTGTGAATTCAATATTTAGTTATAATAATCATTATATTTATATATCATATAAATTCAATATAAACAATATTATTGATAAATATTTTAAAAATGATCAAAAAATAATTTAAAAAGTTATTATTAATAAGATAGATATCAATTAAAATATAATAAAAAAACCTATAATGATTCAGAAGAAATCAAAATATATTACTATATAATAATTTATTGTTTTACAACTTTTTTTCTTTTAAAAAGTTTATCCCATATTTTTTTGATGAAAATTAATTTATATAAATTATATTTGTCTAACTCATAATTTATTTTTAATTAATATTTATATAAAAAAAACAAATAAATAATTAAAATGAATATTTAAAATTATAATGAAAAATATAATATTTAGATTTTTTCTTTATTATTTTGGGTATACTAGTCTAATTTAAATTAGAT
>JAREIK010011751.1:0-27874 GCA_029783825.1 Sapria himalayana
CTCTCTCCCCTCTTTTACTCATCTTTCCCTTCCCATCCTGCCTCTCTCCCCTCTTTTATCACCTCTCCCTCATCTTTTTCTCTTTCTAACTCCCCTTCCTTAGGCTCTCTTCTCACCCAAGCTTTTCCTCTACCTCTCTATCCTCCTTACTTGCTACTTCCTCCTTCTTACTCCTACCTCCCACCATACATTCTTTTTGCTCGTGCCCCAATTTGTGGCAGTTTAGGCAGTAGTGGGGCATGGATTCTGAAATAATTTTTTGCCAGAATCCATTAATGAGGTCTCTGCCAACTCACACCATATTCGGAGGAGGAACCTTGCAGTTAATTTCAATGCAAATCCTAGCCACACTCAACCTTGTCATGTAGGTCGTGGCTTCATCAATCAGCCATGGTTTACCCAAGCAAAGTGCTATATAAAGAAGAAAATGCTTACTAAACAAGTGTGGGGAAGCTTCGGCAGTGAGAACCATACCAGGGCTTGCACTGATTCTTCTGCTGCAGTAAAGTCAGCGACCACTTGAGGATGCGCATGGGATAACCAGCAACACTCAACTGCACTCTAATCCATACTCTAAGGAAGTCGTCTTCCTCTTTGAACTGGAAGAAAACGTGCTTCCCGTCATATATTGCAATTTTAACCACCTATCTTAATTTCAATGCCGCAATAAACCATAAATATCTTTGTAACTCGATTTTCTGTTGGAGAATTTTCCTACAAGTGTTAGCTTGAATGGTTCGGCAATCTTTGAAAACTCCTCTGTAAATATCACTACCGGTGATGCCTCTTTTGCTCAAACCTCGGATAAAAGAGCGTAGTCTCTTTGTTTAATGAATTAAAAGATTTTTTTTGTTGAAGAGATAATCCAAATTATACAATTTTGGCTTCAAATTGAGCTCAAATTACACAAAAATGGTGGTTTCTCTCTCTAAAAGTGTACTTTCTCTCTCTATAAAGTTGAGAGCATTTTTTCAAAAAAAAATAGTTTTTTCTTCTTCTCTTTTGGAAAGTTTGTTTTATTAATATTAACCCTCTTTTTTGCTGAGGAATGCCATTTTACAACCTACTTACTTGCTACCCCTTACCCTTTACACCCTTTTAACCTCTTATATACCCCTATCGGGTATCAATCTACTTAACTATTTAGAGATTGATTTGATTAACATAAACATACATTTTACATGACTCAATTATCCGTTGATCTGTTTGTTATTATGTGTATGCTATGGTTCTATAATCTTTGCCCTTTTAAGTGTATCTTTAGCTTCTTTCCTGCCTTCCCTTAGTCTCTTTTGTTGCCTCCCCATAGCTCTTTTTTGCCTTCCCATAGCCTCTTTTGCTACCTCCCTATAATCTTTCAGCTTCTATTCTATACAATAGAATTACACACCAGAGACATATATATATGTTCTATGCCTACCTTTTTTTCTCTTTCCCCACCCCCTCAACACATTGTCAATCTGGTTTACAATTGAGGCAGAAAAAAGAAATAAAACACAAAAAAACTGCCATGGATAACAGGTCCTCCAATCCTGACTTTAGATGCTTTCATCATTAGCTTTCATCATTAGCTTTCATCATTAGCTATACCTGCCCTTCATTTTGCCTCTTCTTTAAGTGCTATTTTTTATTGTTGACATCTTATATGCTTTTTCTACCCTTTTCCCCTTCACCCTCCCCTTAACATATCAACCATATACAATACATTCAGCCAAAACAGAAACTAAGAAAAATAAGAAAAAAACAAAAGAGGCAGCCCATATCAATCTTCTATCATCTTCCTCCCCTGATTCCAGAACATCTGTGGCAGCAGCCACTAACTGACAGGCCACTTTTGGCCTTGTCATCATCTCTGCAGCTGCCAACCCTCATGTCAGTATTCTGTCTATAGTGATTTTCTGCAAGATAAACAAAAACCCACACCAAGGTATTCCTACTATACACTTAAAATCCCTACTACCCCTATCCCTTCTAGCCCATGTCCAAGCTCTTATTGCTACCACTCCCTACCCTCTACAAAAATTACAATTTTACTACATTAATTAATACACATGAAGCATATAGCCTACAGACACTTTTAAACTTGCACCCCCCTTTTCTATTCTACATTCCTTTCCGACTTCATTGTCGGTTGTTTTTTTTAATGGGCAGAGTTTAAAGCTCCTTCTACTGTTGTCTTCCCCGATACAAAGCTTGTCCCTATTATATTGATAAAAAAAAAAAAAAAAACAACACAATAATATAAACTTTTATTTGTCATCCCTCAGGACTGGGATGACTCTTTACCTGGGCCTTCCATTACCTGCATTTTCAAACCCCCCTATATCAAGGGGCCCTCTTTGCTATAAGCTTTACTGCTCAAAGAAGTTTTATCACTACTTCTCAGGCTGAGGTTCTTTGATTCTTCTAATATAAAACAATTCTTTGCTATCTAGAATTACAATAACTTTGTATTTATCAGGTATACTTCCTTCCCAATAATCTTGATAACCTCTATTTCGTCCTTCCTTGGCAAGTCTATCTGCTAAGGCATTGGCTTCTCTAAATATATGTTTTATGGTAGCTTCTAATGTGTTAATTATTTGCAATATTTCTTCTATTTCCTTTTCATATCTCCACATTACTGACTTTTATTTATTAAACTTACCACTATTTTTGAATCTATTTGAATATCTATCTTACTTAATTCATTTTTTTACATATTTTAACCCGTCTCTTAGTGCTAGTATCTCTGCATGTAGTGCCGAAGAAGCTTGGTATTTTCTTGTGTATGCTAGAACTAACTTCCCTTCAAATTTTCTTATAATACCACCCCTCCCGCTGCTCCCATATCTCTATTAATACTACCATCTATGTTTAATGCTAGCCTTTCGTTTGATGGTTTTTCCCATATTATACCTAATGTCCTAAAGTAATTTTGTTGTTTTACTTTTAAATTCCAAAAATTCAGTATATCTTTATCTGGCTTTATTCCTAATACTTTAAGAGGATTCGATTCAGAAATTCTTACCGTTTCCTCCTTTATTTCTATCAAGATGTCCTCTATTATCATCTTATGCCCCTTAAACCTACTTTTGTTTCTGGCCTTCCAAATACACCAGATTGCTATTAGTGGAATGTTGTTTTTGATCCACTTCTTGGCGGGGCTTGAGGCATGTATTTTTATCTATTTTTGAAGTATGTGTTTTAAAGTGAGATGCTCATATTTTATTTGTATTTTTAATCCTAATCTTCTCCATATTTCTGCTGCAACCCTTCCCTATGATAACAAATGATCTATGGATTCAACCTCACTTTCATAGCAAGCACATCTAGATACTAATTGAATCCCCTTCTTTTTTAAGTTAGTGTCTATTGGTATGATATTTGATAACACTTTCCACATAAAAGTTTTAATTTTTTGTGGATTTTCATTATCCCAGGCCCATTTAAATAATATTTATTTATCTTTCTTTTCTCTTTAAATAATTCAGAAAGAATATTCTGAATTTAGCATCCATCTCCATCATTTCCTAGTTAGTTTAAAGTATTTTTTTCAACTAAATCTCTTTATTTGAGCATTTGTACCCAAACTTGTGATCTTTTGCTTTTATTCTTTTCTTTATTTGTATCATCATTTATGCAATACTTTTCTCGCATAAATTCCGACCATAAGCTTTCATTTTCTTTTAGCCTCCATCTTTTACTTGCCCATGTTTAGCTAATTCCTTGAGATTGATAAATCCCAATCCAGCTTCTTGCATCGGAAAGCATAAATCTTTCCATTTTTTCCAATGTATCTTATATTTACCTTCTTTTTTGCCCCACAAAAAGTTAGCTAATTCTTTTTCTATTTTCTTAATAATTTTTTTGGAGGTTGAATAATCATTAAGTTATGCATTAAAGAGCTTTGTAAAACATGTACTATTAATGTTATCCTCTCCCCCATGCTTAGAAGTTCCTTCTTCCACCCATATTTTTTTTTTAATTTTTCCATAAAAAATTATAAATATTCATCTTTAGTCTGCCCTCATAAATTGGACAGCCCAAGTAAATTATTTCTCCTTTTTTCTGAGAGAATCCTGTTATATTTTTAATTCTATGAGTTAATGCTTCTGAGGATTTCAAAGCTATCATGTATTGGCATTTTCTTTTGTTTAGCTTCTGCACTGTTTCATCTTCCATGCATTTCAATAAATCCATCAGATTATGTAGCGATCTACCCCCACCATTGGTGAAAATCACTACATCTGCATATGCAAAGCAGCTCACCAGTGGTGTATGTTTTGGTTGTCTAAATGTTCCTATCATTCTCTTCTTCATTTTGTTTTTAAGATTTATTATTAACATTCTAGATAAATATAAAATAATGAGAAAGATAGTGGATCTCCTTGTCTTAATCCTTTTATCATTTTTACTTCTTCTCCTAATTTTCCATTTATTATAATTCTTTATTCGATATGCATCTATATATTAAATTTATCCAGGCTTTAGCGAAGCCCATTTTGCGCATAGTGAAACTGAGTATGTCCCATTCCACTCTATCAAATGCATTAGATAAATCTAATTTTATCATTACATTATGTCCTCTTGTTTTTGATCCTATTTCTCTATAATTTTTTTAGCCAAGCATATATTTTCCATTATCAATCTATTTTTCATAAAACCTGTTTGTTCATTTGAAATAATTTTAGGTAGAACATTTGCCAATCTATTTTGCAAATTTGGCCAATATTTTACAAATTGAATTGCAAAGACTAATTGGTCTAAAATCTTCCCCCTTCTGAGGGTTTTCCATTTTTGGAATGAGGACTATATGAAAGCTTTTCTAATTCATTTTGATTTCAGCCCCGTAGAATATATAATGGATGGCTTTCATTAGATCTTTTTTATTATATTCCACCATTCTTGAAAAAAACAATTATTCCATCCATCTGGACCTGCTATTGTCTTTGTTCATACTAAATACTACTATTTTTATTTCTTCTTCTTTAGGAAATTTGATTAGCATGTTATTATCTTCTAAAGAAATTTTGTTTTCTATACTTTGTAAAAGAGTGTTTCCTTTATGACCACTTTCCCCGCATAAATGCTTTTCAAAAAGATTTGCAAAATATTTTTGTATATCTGTTTTTGTTCCACCCATTCTTTTTTATCATTTTTTATACCTTTTATTCTATGTTTTGAATTTTCATTTTAGTTACTCTTTGAAAAATTTTGTGTTTTTATCACCTTCCTTCAGCCATTTTATATTTGATTCTTGTTTCCAATATGTCTCTTTCATTAATAGTTTTAGTTTTAATTCAGCCTGTGCCTTACTTAAGGCACTTCTTCTATTTGCATTTTGTTCTGTTTCAAATTTTAATTCTCTTTTTATCACTAAATCTTCTGCTTCTTTTATATTTCTATTTATATCACCAAATGTTTCTATATTCTATTTTTTTAACTCAAATTTTAATCTTTTCATCTTAGTGTTAAATATTGCACCGGGTTTCCTATAGCCTCTTTGTTCCAAGATACTCTAATAATGTCCAAGAAGTTATGATGTAAACACAAGGTGTTCTGAAATTTAAAAGAGCCCCCCGTGAATGATATATTTTTAACTGTGATTAAAAGAGGGCCGTGGTCAGAACATGTTCTATTTAAATGTTTCACCTGGGTCAAACCAAATTGCTCTAACCACTTGAAATTAAATAGAACTCTATCTAATCTTGCCCATATAGTACCCTTATTTTTCCAGTTATTATACCATGTAAATTGTGATCTTAAAAAATTAGCTTCCATTAAATTAGATGTATCTATGATCGCATTAGAGAAGTAGCTCTCACATTTGGAGGTCTTCCTCCTTTCTTTTCTCTGATGTTCCTTATTATATTAAAATATCCACCTATTATACATAGCTTATTTTCCATGGCTAATCTCTCCATTTCTCCCCATAGTTCTATTCTTTCTTCCTTTTTATATTTAGCATATATTACTATTATTATTCTTTTTCCTCTTGACTTAAGCTAAAGTTTATTAGTTGAACTGTTTCTTTTAAGATTTTTATATTTAAATTATTCTTCCATATTATCCAGATCTTACCATTATTATTAGAATATCCCTGCTCAAAGACAAAAAGTTTTTTATATTTTTCTAGTTGATCTCTATCCACCATAGGCTCAATCAATGTTATTAGATTGGTTTTGTGCATATATATAAATTTTTTTATTCTATTTCTTAAGGAGAGATTAGCAACTCTCTTATATTCCTGTAAATATAATTATACATTATTCATATTTTGCATGCGCTCTAGTAGAGCATTTAGTTTCATATGTATTATTTAATTTTTTTTCATGTTTCTTGGTTTTTTTAACAAACTTAAATCTCCCCCTCTCTCACCTTTCCATTCCCTTCCCAATTGAATTGTCATGATTTTTATTTCTTCAATTTCCCATTATATTTCCCATTTTTTGTTTAAATTTTTTATGTTTATATCATCTTTAGTGTGCCTCACATTCTGCCAACCTTCTTCCTCTTTCATCTTAAAAGTTATAGAGCTTCTCACTTCTATTTTCCTCTTCCAGGAAGTCTTCTATAGCTACTGCCCATCCTTTATTTTTTTTAGTTTTATTTTTTATTGTAGCTTTGTTCTTCTGTTTAGCTCTACAATTTTTTTAAACACTTCTCTCCTCCTTATATTTTCTACATTCTCAACTGCTCTATCTTCTTCTTCACTCACATACTTGTATTCTATTAGCTTTACCTCTTTCTACCTCACTATTCTATAATTCAGAATGCAATTCTGTTTGTACCGATTGCATGTTTTGGGCAATTTTTTGATATTTAAACTATCTCTCTTCCCATGACTGCCTCCGTTCTTTTTTCTTCCATTATCTACCTACGTTCTATTCTTATTTTGTACACTATACAGCTCTCTATATTGTTCTCCATTTTCTTATAGCATGAACAATATGCTGGTAGCTATTCTGGAACCGCTTGTTGTCAGAAGCCTCCTCTTCCATATCTCTTATCCATATGCGATTAGGAGGTGACTTCTACAAGTCAATTTCCACACAGACCCATGCTACACTTGGTCTTGAGAGTGTGGCAGTTGTGCATCAAGAAGAAAAGGAGAACCAAGCAAACAGCAATATGATATAAAGCATATTTATCAAAGAAATGTATCGGTAGCAAAGGAAATAAAAACCTACCAGAGCCACAAGCATATTCTTCCTTCGTAGTGGAATTAGGTATCCATTTGAATGTTCTTATGGGATAACCCATGATATACCAGATGCCTTTAAGCCATAAATGATGAGAATCCTCTTTAGTATATAGTTTCACCAAAATGTGCTTCTCATCGATGAGTCCAATTTTATCATTCATTTTCAGCTTCATTTATTCGAAGAAAAGCACGGAATATCATCAATATGCGGTCATCCATGTGAAAAAATACCCACAAAAATGTGTTTATAAGGCTCGGTAAGATTTTGAAATCTTCGATATGAAAACAGTATTGTGGGTATTCCTCAGCATTTTTCACGTGAATATCTAAGAAAGATGATAGGAGGGAAGCATTATTTTTAATAAATGAGGAAAAGGATTTCTTATTATATAAGTAATCTATTTGCTTCAAAATGAGCTTGAAAATAGTTTTTCCTCCACAAAATTTGCATTTTACCTCTCGAGAAAAATGTGTTTCTCTCTCTAGAAGTTGAGAGCATTTCAAAAAACAACAAAAAAATTTCTTCTACTTCTTCTTCTTCTTTTCTTCTTCTCTCTTCTTCTTCTTCTACTACTACTACTACTTCTTCTTCTTCTTCTTCTTCTACTTCTAGTACTACTACTTCTTTTTCTTCTACTTCTTCTTCTTATTCTTCTATTCTTCTATCTCTCTCTCTTCTTCTACTTCTTCTTCTATTGCTGCTTCTACTACTACTACTACTTCTTCTTCTACTACTACTTCTTCTACTACTACTACTACTCTTCTTCTTCTTCTTCTCTTTTTCTTCTTCTTCTCTTTTCTTCTTCTTCTTCATTCTTCTTTTCTCTTCTTATCTTCTGCATCATCATCATCATCTTCTACTACTACTACTTCTTCTTCTACTTACTACTACTAACTACTTATTCTTCTTCTTCTTCTTTTTCTTCTTCTTCTTCTTCTTCTCTTCTTCTTCTTCTTCTCCCACTTCTTCTACTTCTTCTTCTTCTCCCATTTCTCTACTTCTACTTCTTCTTCTTCTACTACTTTTCTTCTTCTTCTACGTCTTCTTCTTCTTTTTTTCTACTACTACTACTTCTCTTCTTCTTCTTCTTCTTCATCTGCTTCTTCTTCTTCTGCTTCTTCTTCTTCTACTTTTTTCTCTTCTGCTTCTTCTTCATCTACATATTCTACTATCTATCTTCTTCTTCTTCTTCTTCTTCTGCTTCTTCTTATTCTGCATCTTATTCTGCCTCTTCTTATTCTACATCTTATTCTGCCTCTTCATATTAGACATCTTCTTCTTTTACTTCTTCTACGTCTTCTTCTTCTGTTTCTTTTTTTTCTTCTTATTCTTATTCTTTTTTCTACTTATTATTCTTCTTCTTCTTCTTATTCTTCTTATTCTTTTTCTTCTTATTCTTCTTCTTCTTCTTCTTATTCTTCTTCTACTTTTGCTTATTATTCTTCTTCTCTTCTTTTTCTGCTTCTTCTACTTCTTCTTATTCTGCATCTTCTTCATTTCTTCTTATTCTACTTCTTCTTCTTCTACTTCTTCTACAACTTTTCTTTTTTCTTCTTCTTCTTATTCTTCTTATTCTTCTGCTCCTTATTATTATTATTATTATTATATTCTTATTATTATTATTCTTCTTCTTCTTTTTCTTTCTTTTTCTTTCTTTCCTTCTTTTACTTATTTTTCTTCTTTTACTTCTTTTACTTTTTTCTTTTTTTTTCTTCTTTTTCTTCTTTTCTCTTCTTTTCTTCCTTTTCTTCTTTTTCTTCCTTTTCTTCTTTTCTTCCTTTTCTTCTTTTTCTTCCTTTTCTTCTTTTTCTTCCTTTTCTTCTTTTTCTTCCTTTTCTTCCTTTTCTTCTTTTTCTCTTTTCTTCTTTTTCTCCTTTTCTTCTTTTTCTTCTTTTTCTTCTTTGTCTTGTTTTTCTTATTATTCTACTTATTATTATAATACTTCTTATTCTTCTAATTCTTATTTTTCTTATTTTTCTAATTATTATTATTATTGTGATTCTTCTATTCTTTTTATATTTTTATACTTCTTCTTATTCTTCTTATTCTTCTTATTTTTCTTATTCTTCTTATTCCTCTTATTCTTCTTATTCTTCTTATTCTTCTTATTCTTATTATTATTATTTTTTTCAAATTCTTTTTATCTTTTTATTCTTCTTATACTTCTTATTCTTATTTTTCTTCTAATTCATCTTATACTTCTTATTCTTTTTTATTTTCTTCTTCTATTTCTTCTAATTCTTCTTATACTTCAATTTGTTTAATTCATCTTATTCTTCTTATTCCTATTATTCTTATTATTCTACTTATTCTCTTTTTTTCTTATTTTTCATATATTTTTTGTCTTCTTATTCTTCTTATCTTTTTTTATTCTTCTTATACTTGTATATCTTCTGCTTCTTATTTTTTATTATTCTTCTTAGTATTGAGGCTCTACAAACTCCTCGTTTTGTATATATCCGTATTATTCTTTTTATTCTTCTTTATTCTTCTTTATTCTAACTATTACTTCGTATTCTCCTTTATTCTTCTTATTCTTCTATTCTTCTTATCTACTATTCTTCTTATTTCTTCTTATTCTTCTTTTTTTGTAAAGTTTTGTTTTTTTAATCAAAACACACTTCTTGTCGGTGTAGGGAATACCATGTTTTACAAATCTACAACCTACCCTTATACCCTTTTACATTTCTGGAATAAAATAAATGAAACTATACATATTATGCTAAGTGTAACTTCATATACTAACTTCTAAAATGCACTCACTTGACTTTGATTCTATTTTTGACAGCTTTACTTGAAGTATGTATTGGCTTGTTTATTGTTTATTATCTGTTCCTTATGCTTTTTTGTTGGCCCCTTTCCCATCTGAAGCCACCTTAACATTCTGTCTTTAATTAAAAAGTTTCGTAGCCTCTTTGATGTTTTATTTATATATCCTATCCTCCTCTATCTTATGTTGTTTATGTATTTGACCTTGCTAAACAAACACACAAAGCAAAAGAATAAAAACAACTGATATCAAAATATATATTTTTTCTGACCAATAGCATATCATTCTTCACTGCCCCTTTCACGATGTTCTAATGCTTGACAGCCTCTCTGCCTTATGCTGTGTCCACTACAGTCCTTGCACTTCAAGCATCCATAACAGAATATATGTTGACTCTAAAGTAGCCCTTATCGTCTTTTACACCCTTGAAAATGAAATAAATGAAACATGCATTTAAAAGCCATAACTGATCTTGTTGTAGCTTTATTTATCATCCTATATTTAGTAAGATTTGACAGCCTCTTTGTTGTTCTATTCATATTCACCTATCCTCCTTTGCCTCTTGAATGCTTTTGTCTGTAGACCCTATACCACAAGCCCAACAATCCAAAAACATAGAAACAGATATCTATATTTAAATTACTTCCTGACCAATAACATTACTGTATTTTGGCAGCCTCACCCTCTGCCATGTGTTCCAATGCAGTCCCTGCACTTTAAGCATACCAAACCAGTAAAATATATATTGTCTTTTGACCAAAGCACAACTTCTTATACTATTTAATATAGCAGGCCGACTGCATAATAAGAACTTCACATAAATTTATATTTTTAACCGAATATCTACTTAGGTAGTGACATTAAGTCACAACCCTTTTTTATCTTCCTTCCATAGGCCATTTCCATATCCTTTCATCTTAACCTATACCTATAATTCTGAAAACCAAAACTAAGCAATGTATATTTTAATAATTTCTCCACAGGACCAGGGTGATAATAAATTTTTTTTCCAGCTACTACTTTTGAATTCTAATGTATAGGTATTCTAATTTATCTATTATGAATATGCCTTTATTTTTCTCCGATATAGCAGCCCACTTAAACTCTTGTAGCCCCTTCTTTAAACCTTCTTTAACTAAGTTTTCTACTAAATTGTTAGCTTTCCTATATATGCATAACTCTTCCTTTTATGTCGGTTAAAAGACTCTTGAATGACTATCTGTTAATCATACTACCACATTTCTTCTTATTTGTGACCAGGTTCACCAGTATACTAGAATCCACCTATACTCGTATGTTAATATAACTGTTTCTTTGCATATTTTAAGGCCTCTGTGTAAGGATAAAATTTCTGCATGCAAGACTGAGGATGCTTTTTCTTTCATTGTAAAAGCATTTAGAATGTTGCCCTGCTCGTTTCTTATCACACATCCTCCCCATGTCCATCCCATATCCCTGTTGAAACTACCATTTGTGTTTAAAGCAAGTCTTCCCCATGGAGGTTTTTTCCAACACACTGTTCTAACCTCAGAGATTTTTTCTTTAATTGCATCTAATCCTTATATCCTTCTTTTTTCATCCTCCATTTCCATGTTTCTAAGTTTTAATGGGAATCTTGCTGATATCCATGAACATTCTTTTTTTAAGTTCTTTGATTATATGATTAGCATTCATTTTAATATTCCCGAACCTACTTCTATTACTGGCTTTCCACACATTCTAGACTGTGATGTGCGGGATGTAATCCCTTAGCTAGTTACATACTTTATTCTTTGTGTGACTTATCCTTCATATTATTAATTTTTCCTTGATATCTTCTAACTTATTGCTTACTTGTACATCCCTCCCTAGATAATCCCAGGCTTCCACCTTTATTTTTCCTTTTGAAAATAAATGATTTGTACTTTCTATATTAGTATAATAGCATTCACATTTGGAAGCTAATATAACCCCTTTCATCTGAATATTCGAATCCATCGGAATAGCATTCGATAAAATCTTCCACATAAATACATTAATTTTTTGTGGGATCTCTTTCACCCAGGCTCCCTTAAAAACTTATTGATTGATTTTTTCTTTCTTAGTAATTTTTTTGCACTTTTTAGCGTGAACCTCCCCTATGGATTTAGAGTCCATCTCCATTCATTGTTGATTAGGCGTGCATTACTTTCAACTAATTCCTTTTGTTTAAGCATCATGTTCCAACTTCTAGATGCTTTTTTGCCATTCTTACATGCTTATTTGTTGTCCCATATCTAGCTTTCATATATCTCACCCATAGGCTTTCATTCTGCTTGAGCCTCCACTAGTTCTTACATGCCCAAGCTTTGGCCATATCATTTAATTTGTTAAATCTAGACTCGCTTCCTCCTTTAAACAGCATATATCATCCCATTTTTATCAATGTAGCTTATTTTTTACTGATTTTTTACCCTATAAGAAGTTAGCCATTTCCTTTTCTAAGTTGTTCAAGACCTTCTTTAACAGCTGTAAGGAAATTAAGATATGTGCAATAGTTACTTGAAAAAGATGTTTGATTAATGTGATTCGTCCCTCCATACTTAACATGTTCTCCTTCCATCCCGCTATATTACCTCTTAACTTATTCATTAAGAAGGTTAAATATTCTTCTTTCAATCTACCCTCGTAGATAGGACATCCCAATACATTAAAGCCACTTTGCTATGTTCAAAACTTGTAATTCTTTTAACTCTTTTGATAAGCCTTTCAGGTGCTTTTCTCGAAACCACAAATTGACATTTATTTTTATTAAGTTGTTGCCCCAGTTTCTTCCTCTATTATATCAAATAGTTTCATCATATTTTTCAGTGATGTGCTCCCCACATTTGTAAAAATAATTAAATTCATCCGCATAAGTAAGGCAGCTTACATTTTGAGTATGCCTAGGTTGTTTAAAGTTAATAATATTTCCCTCCTTATTCTTTTAAATTCTTTATTAACAATTCTATATATATATTAAATAATATTGGGGATAAAGGGTACCCCTGTCTAAATCCTCTAACTGGCTTGAATTCTTCACTTGCTCCCCATTAATTAAAATTTTAACCCATGCACTGGAGATGCATCTATACATTAGATCTATCCAGAATTCAGAGAATCCCATTTCCTCATTATGTAGCATAAAATATCACATTCTACTCTGTCAAATACTTTAGATAAATCTAACTTCATAATTACATTATGACCTCTAACTTTAGCCCCTAATTTTATCATCAATTCTCTAGATAAATTATTGTTTTTCAGCATTAGTCTATTTTTAACAAAACCTGCTTGTTCTACCGTAATGATGGAGGGAATTACCCTTTTTAGTCTATTCTATAGGACTTTTGTTAGAATTTTATACACCGAATTACATAGACTTAAGGTCTATAATCCTCCATTTTTTACGGATTATCCTTCTTGGGTATCAATACGATATATGAGCTGGCTCATGATTTTGTGATTTCTGCTCCTACAAAAACCAAGGCAATTGTGGCCGACAGCTCTTTATTTATTATATTCCAGGCTTGTTGATTAAACTCATTATTCCATCCATTTTGACCCATTGCACTATCTTTATTGCCACTAAAGATTGTAGCTTTAATCTCTTCTTCACTGGGGCACTCTTCTAATAGTTTGTTTTTTTCTTCAGTTACTCTTTTATCTATTTATCGAATTAAAGAGTTGTCCCTTTGTTGGCTGTAACCGCAATGATGACTTTTAAAGTAATCTTCCAAAACTTTTTTAAACTCTCTCTCCTCATCTATCCACTTTCCAATATCATTCTATATATTTTTTATTTCTTGTCTTTGATTTTTTAATTTCGCAACCGTGTTAAAAAACATAGTATTTCTATCCCCTTCCTTGAGCCACTTTACTTTGGCCCTTTGTTTCCAAAATATATCCTCCATATGCAGCAATAATTTTAATTCTGCATTTTCTTTATTTTTTTTAACTTTAGAGGATTCATTCTGGTTATTCTCATGCTCTATTTATAATATGCTGACTTTAGATTCAGCATTTTTAATATTCTTATTTATAATCCCAAATCTTTCTCTATTCATCTACTAAGTTCTAATTTTAACCTACGTAATTTTATAGCTAGTACCTGCATGGGATTCTCATTTATTGGCCTTTGACATGAGTTTCTTATTATTTCATCAAACTATTAATGCAAACCCCACATATTTGATTTATAAAACTTTTATTGTTTCTCTCTCTAACTTTAAATCTTAGAAGAATGGGGCTGGGATCGGAACATGTTCTGCTCAAATGTTTCACACTCACCCCTCCATAGTAGTTCACCCATTTGATGTTATATAGTATACGATCAAGTCTAGACTAGATCATTGCCTTGTTTTTATGGTTATTACACCATGTGAAATTCGGACCCAAATACTCAGCCTCCATGAGGTTTGTATTATTAATTACCTCATTAAATTGAGCTATAGCTGATGGGTCAAGCGACTTTCCTCCTTTTTTTTTCTTTATCATTTCTAACTATGTTAAAGTCCCCCCTATGATCCATGGAGTATTTCTATTAGCTATCTCTTTCATTTCACCCTAGAGATCTTTCCTTTTTTATTTCGAGTTACTGGCATATACCACCGATATAATTGGATCAATATTTTTATTTAGCTTAAAATTAATGATATGATCCGCCTCTGAAATAATTTCTATATCGATTTTATTTTTTCATAACAGCCATATCTTGCCACTATTATTAGAAAATGCATTTTTTAATCTTAATTTCTTTTTATATATTTCTAAAGAATCCTTATAAACTATAGGTTCCTCTATTATCACAATTGTAATATTTTGGATTTAATTAATTTTTTAATTCTATTTATCGTCGGAGTATTCATACTCCTTTTATGTTCCAATAAAGACTATTGTACATTGTTAAGTCTAGCTTGTGCACTGGTTATGCATCTTGTTTCATAGTACATATGAAAATATTTTTTCTTATTTCTTGAACTTTTGTTTACACTTGATTTAGGCTGCTGATTTTTACGTTATAATTTTAATTTGCCTATTTGAAAACTCATCAAAATTATTTCTTCTATTGCACTATATCTACTATTCGGTAAACCCTCTCACTCTTTTTGAGCCATCTTCTTTGAATCATCTTGTGTCAATGCAAACTCTGAACTTTGATTTCTTTATACATGGTCATAATGGGCCAGCTTTTAGCCCTAGGTTTTTTCCTACCGATAAAGAGGACATCTTCCATCCCCATTGAAGTTTATTAATTCATTTCTAAATCTAGTTCTAGTGCTATTTTTTACCTCTATCTTCCCCAAACCCATCCTACTTCCCCTCTCCATCTCAATTGCCCCTTCATCCAACCATTTTTTATATCTAATATTTTTCCTCCAACCTTCCTCTCTATCCCATCTTCCTCCCTTTCCCCAAACTTTTTCAAACCGCCCCTATTGCCTTCCTCTTCACCCTACTACCTAAATGCTCCATCTGCCCCTACTCTGCCCTCACTTCTTCTGTCCTATCTTGCCTTATCCCCCTGCCTCCTTCTTACCCATATATTCCTCTTCTCCCTCAATTATGTTCTATCTAACCCTCTTCCCCCTCTCTTACAATACATTTCGAAACTTGAATGGCCCAATTTTTTACAATTTAAGCAAATTGAGGTAAGTTTTTCTACAAAATTATCTTTCCAATACCCACTTGAATGCCTATTACCTACCCAAAACATATTCGAAATAGAAGTAGTGACCATCACCCTACACAAATAGCCTTGCCATGCTCGGCCTTGTCATATATGCTATAGCTTCAACCATTAGCCAAGGCTTCCACACACTGAGCAATATGAAATAAGGAGTGCTTATAGAATAGATGAAATGTGAGATGAGGGAGAAAAAACCAAACTCGAGCTTGCATGGATTCCTCCATTGGAAAAAATTCAGGTGTCCTATTTGAACAACCTCATTGGATAGCCCAAGATGCTCCACTGCTCAGTGTAGCAAGAACTGTAGGAATTCTTCTTCATCCCTAAGTTGAATCATTATATGGTTTTTCCTCATACCACGCAATCCTTACCAAGTCCCAAAGATTCAACAGCTTCGAAAAATGCATATATGTCTTTGAATGTGGGACTCCCGTGAAAAAATTAACTGAGAAGTGTGAGCTTAAATGAGGCAGTAAGCTTCTCAATAATCTCCGTCGAGAAGCAAACATCTGGCGCTTCCTCTTTCAAACAAAAAATTAGGTTTGTTATATAGGATTCATTAATAACCAAGGCAAAAAAAATTTTGTTAAATATCTTAAAGAGATTTTCCATAACTCAAGCTTGAGAGCTTCAACAATGGAGTTTCTCTCTCTATGAAACCCACTTTCTATATATAGAATTGAGAGAGACGTAAATTCAAAAAATATTTCTTCCTTATTTTTCTTCTTCCTTCTTATTCTTTTTTTCTTCTTTTCTTATTATTCTTATTATTCTTCTTATTTTTATTATTCTTTATCTTTTATTGTTTTCATTATTCTTATTCGTCTTATTATTTTTTTATTGTTTTTTATTTTTATTCTTTTTTTCTTACTCTTCTTATTCTTCTTCTTCTTATTATCTTCTTATTCTTCTATTCTTATTTTTATGATTCTTCTTATTCTTGTTATTCATCTTATCTTTCTTATTCTTTATTCTTTTTATTCTTCATATTATACTTATTCTTCATATTATTGTTATTCATTTTAAACTTTTTATTGTTATTACTCTTCTTATTCTTCATATTTTTTAATTCTACATATTGGTCTTATTCTTTTTATTCTAGTAATTCTTTTTATTATAATTTTTATTTATTTTATTTTTTATACTTCATTATCTTATATTCTTAATCTTCTTATTTTTCTTATAATTGTGATTCTTATTATTCTTTGTATTCTTCTTATTTTTCTTATTCTTCTTATTCTTTTATTATTCTTATCATACTTATTCTTATTATTCTTATTATTCTTCCTATTTTGTTTATTCAACTTTTTTATAATTCAACTTATTTTTCTAATTCTTCTTATTCTTATTCTACTTTTTTATGAATCTTCTTATTATTCTTATTTTTTATTCTTCTTTTTATTTTATTAATATTCTTATTTTTATTATAATTTTTATTCTTCTTATACTTCTTATTCGCTTATTTTGTTATTCTTCTTTATTTCTTCTATTTCTTTTTTTTCTTCTTTATATTCTTTATCTTCTTTTTCTTCTATTCTTCTATTTCTTCTTTTCTTCCTTTTCTTCTTTTCTTCTTTTTCTCTTCTTATATTTCTTTTTTTCTTCCTTTTTCCTTTTCATCCGTTTCTTCCTTTTTTCCTTTTCTTCATTTTCTTCCTTCTTCTTTTTATTCTTTTCTTCTTTTTCTTCTTTTTCTTTTTTTCTTCCTTTTATTCTTTTTCATTTTTTCTTCTTTTCATCTTTTTATTTTTTTCTTCCTTTTGTTCCTTTTCTTCATTTCTTCTTTTTTTCTTTTTTTATTTTATTCTTATTCTTCTTATTCTTCGTATCTTCTTATTCTTCGTATTCTTCTTATTTTTCTTATTCTTCTTATTTTTCTTATTCTTCTTATTTTTCTTATTCTTCTATTTCTTCATATTCTTCTTATACTTCTTATATTTCTTTTTTCTTATTCTTCGTATTCTTTCTATTCTTCTTATTCTTCTTATTATTTTTATTCTTCTAATACTTGTTATTCTTTTTCTTCTAATTATTTTTATTCATATAATTCTTGTTATTCATCTTATTCTTTTTATTATTCTTATTTTTGTATACTTATTATTCTACCTCCTTATTCTTATTATTATTTTTTATTTACTTTTTCTTCTTATTTTTCTTATTCTTATTATTGTTATTCATTTTATTTTTTATTTTTAAGATTCTTTTGAATTTTTTTATTCTTCTTAATTTTTTAATCTTCTTATTATTTTTATTCTTCTTATACTTCTTAATTTTTTATTCTTCTTATTTTTATTATTCTTCTTATCTTTCTTATTTTTTTAATCTTCTTATTTTTATTATTTAGTATTTTTCTTTATCGTCTTATTCTTTTAATCTTTCTTATTTTTTTTATCTTCATATATTCTTTTTTTCTTATTCTTCTTTTTCGTCTTATTATTATTTTTATTCTTCTTCATTTTCTTTTTTTTTTCTTCTTTTACTTCTTTATCTTCTTTTTATTCTTTTTATTCTTTTTCTTATTTTCTTATTTTTCTTATTATTTTTATTCTTTTTATTTTTCTTATTTTTTTATTCTTCTTTTTTTTATTCTTCTTATTCTTCTTATTCTTCTTATCCTTCTTATTCTTAGTATTCTTTTACTTCTTATTCTTTTATTATTCTTATTCATCTTATTATTCTTATTCTTCGTTTTTTGTAATCCATTTTATTCTTTTTATTCTTTTTATTCTTTTTATTCTTTGTTTTCTTTTTTTTTCCTCTTTTTATTCTTTTTCTTCTTATTTTTATTATTCTTCTTATTCTTCTTAATCTTTTTTTTCTTCATTTTCTTCATTTTCTTCTTTTTCTTCATTTTCTTCTTTTTCTTCTTTTTCTTTTTTTCTTCTTTTTCTTCTTTATCTTTTTATTCTTCTTATTCTTCATATTCTTCTTATTCTTCTTATTCGTCTTATTCTTCGTATACTTTTTATTCTTCTTATTCTTCTTATTCTTCTTATTCTTCTATTTCTTCTTATTCTTCTTTTTCATCTTATTCTTCAATTTCTTCTTATTCTTCTTATTCTTCTATTTCTTCTTATTCTTCTTATTCTTCTTATTCTTCAATTTCTTTTTTATTCTTCTTATTCTTCTTATTCGTCTTATTCTTCTTTTTGTTCTTATTCTTCTTATTGTTCTTTTTTCTTTTTTTTTTCTTTTTCTTCTTATTATTCTTTTTTTTTCTTATTCTTCTTATTATTCTTTTCTTCTTATTCTTCTTTTTCTTCTTATTCTTCTTATTCTTCTTTTTCTTCTTATTCTTCGTTTTCTTCTTTTTTTCTTTTTCTTTTTTTTCTTTTTTTTCTTCTTTTTCTTCTTTTTCTTCTTTTTCTTCTTTTTCTTCTTTTTCTTTTTGTTCTTCTTTTTCTTCTTATTCTTCTCTTTCTTCTTCTTCTTTCTTATTCTTCTTTTTCTTCTTATTCTTCTTTTTCTTCTTATTCTTCTTTTTTTTCTTATTCTTCTTTTTCTTATTATTCTTCTTTTTCTTCTTATTTACTTATTCTTCTTATTCTTTTAATATTATTATTATTATTATTCGTCATATTCCTATTATTCTTTTTATTCTTTTTATCCTTCTTATTCTTTTTATCTTTTTTATTCTTCTTATTAGTCTTATTCTTTTTATTCGTGTTATTCATTTTAATCATTTTATTCTTCTTATTCTTCATACTTTTATCTTCTTAATCTTCTTATTATAGTTATTCTTCTTATTATAGTTATTCTTCTTATTTTTGTTATTCTTCTTATTCTTCTTATTCTACTTATTGTTCTTATTCTTTTTATTTTTATTATTCTTCTTATTCTTTTTATTCTTCTTAATCTTCTTATTCTTCTTATTTGTATAATTCTTCTTCTCTTCTTATTCTTCACATTCTTCTTATCCTTATTCTTCTTGTTTTTCTGAATCTTTTTATTATTCTTAGTCTTCTTATTCTTTTTTCTTTCTATTCTTTTTCTTATTCTTCTTATTCTTTTTTTTTTGTCTAATTTTTATTATTATTATTCTTCTTCTTTTTATTCTTTTTTTTGATGTTTGTTCTATTAATTATAAAAGTCCTCTCTTTTTGTGGCAAAATATCATTTTTACAATCTAAAGATCTACCATTCTTTTCTTTTACAACCTTTTCAAAATAAAGCATTGTATAAAATGGCTTTTCAGAAGCTTGAAATAAAGCATCTTTAAGATTTCTTTAGCTTAATTTCGTGGTGTATATCTTACTGTGTGCTTCTCCTTGTCTACCTATTATGCTTGCATGTATTCACCCTTTTACAGCTACAATGATTCTTTAGGATGAGGGTTTCACAGCATAGCAGCATGAATCCTCATTTAGTAAATTTTGTAGCATCCCTACTAGAACATAGCAGCCACATTTCACAACCATAGATTTAAAAAATTTTCTAGCATCTTTGCTATTTTTTCAAGTACCATCCTTGCTTAATTGTCTATGAACTTTATTTTAATGCCTATCTTGTATTGCTAGATAACTTGTATGGTGCAACTCCTATATTCCAGCTAGCATACAAAACCAAAACATAGTAGTATAATAGGACATAACAATATAATAGCTTCCTGCCCAACAACACAGTTGGTGCAGCAACCATTTTACCTTCTGTTCACTAGTTTGCATTATCAATTCTAGCATCTGTGAAACTCATCCACAAAACAATAGAAATAGAATACAATGTGATGACGTGATCATTCTCATAAGAGATCCATAGTGTCTGCTTGAGTATATAGGCAGAAAGCCGAATCCATTTCGCCAGTAGTCACTCTTCTCTATAAACTACTACTTTCACTGATCTTCAATCTTAGCCAAATCCAGGAATATTTAAAAAACCTAACATGCAAAAGGCAAAGAAAAATACATTCCTTTAACTTCCCCACATGACCAGGGAAACTTCTTATTCTTCTTATTTTTCTTGATTTTCTTATTCTTCTTATTCTTCTTTATCTCTTATTCTTCTTATTCTTCTTTATCTTCTTATTCTTCTAATTTTTTTTTCTACTTTTTTCTTTTTATTTTTCTTTTTCTTCTTATTTTTCTTATTATTATTATAATTATTATTATTATTCTTCTTTTCTTTTTATTCTTCTTATTCTTCTTATTTTTCTTATTCGTCTTATTCTTTTATTCTTTTTATTCTTCTTATTTTTATTATTCTTATTATTCTTCTTATTATTCTTATTCTTTTATTCTTCTTATTCTTTTAATCTTTTTATTTTTCTTTATATTATTCTTATTATTCTTTTTATTATTTTTATTATTTTTATTCTTTTTATTCTTTTTATTCTTTTTATTCTTTTTATTTTTTTTATTCTTTTTATTATTTTTATTCTTATTATTCTTTTTATTAATTTTATTATTCTTATTCATTATAATCTTATCTTATTAATCTTCTTATTCTTATTATTATAGTTATTCTTCTTATTCATCTTATTCTTCTTATTTTTTTTATTCTTCTTATTCTTGTTATCCTTATTACTTTTATTATTCTACTTATACTTATTATTCTTTTTATTCTTGTTATTCTTCTTATTCTTCTTATTCTTCTTATTCTTCTTATTCTTCTTTTTATTCTTATTTTTTTGATTCTTCTTATTTTTTTGATTCTTCTTATTTTTTATATTCTTCTTAATCTTATTATTTTTCTTATTCTTCTTATTCTTTTATTCTTCATATTATTTTTATTCTTCTTTATCTTGTTATTCTTCTTTATTTTTATTCTTCTTATTCTTCTTAGTATTCTTCTTCTTCTTCTTCTTATTTTTCTTATTCTTCTTATTCTTCTTATTCTTCGTATTCTTTTTATTCTTCTTATTCATCTTTTTCTTATTATTCTTATTATTCTTATATTCAGTCTACATATCCTTTTTATTCTTCTTATTCTTCTTTTTCATCTTATTCCCCCTATTCTTCTTTTTTTCTTATTCATCTTATACTTATATTTCAACTTATACATCTTATTTATATTATTCTTCTTATTCATCTTATTCTTGTTATCCTTCTTGTTATAGTTATTTTTCTCATTCATCATTTTCTTCTTTTTCTTCTTATTCTTCTTATTCTTCTTATTTTTTTATTTTTTTATTTTCTTATTCATCTTATTATTCCCATTCTTCTTATTCTTCTTATTCTTCTTATTTTTCTTATTCTTCTTATTCTTCTTATTCTTCTTATTCTTCTTATTCTTTTTATTCTGCTTATTATTATTATTATTCTTATTCTTTTTTATTCTTATTATATTTATTATTCTTTTTATTCTTCTAATTCTTCTTATTTTTTTATTATTCTTATTATTGTTATTCTTATTATTTATTTTATTCTTCTAATTCTCCTTAATTTTCTTATACTATTTATTCTTCTTATTCTACATATTCTTCTTGTTCTTATTATTATACTTATTTTTTTATTATTCTTATTCTACAAATTCTTTTTATTCTTCAATTTTTTTCTGATTTTTATTATTCTTATTCTTCTTTTTCTTCTTTTTCTTCTTTTTCGTCTTATTCTTCTAATTCTTCTTATTCTTCTTATTCTTCTTATTATTTTTTTTATTCTTCTTATTCTTCTTATTCTTCTTATACTTGTTATTTTTGTTATTATTTTTATCCTTCTTATTCTTTTTATTCTTATTATTCTTCTTATTCTTATTATTTTTGTTATTATTTTTATCATTCTTATATTTTTTACTCTTCTTATTCTTCTATTTCTATTTATTCTTTTTATTCTTTTATTCTTTTTATTCTTTTATTTATTCTTTTTATTCTTTTTATTCTTTTTATTCTTTTTATTCTTTTTATTCTTTTTATTCTTATTCTTCAAATTCTTTTTTTCTTTTTTTTCCATTATTTTTTTTCTGATTCTTATTATTCTTATTATTCTTATTCTTCTTATTCTTATTATTCTTCTTATTCTTCTTTTTCTTCTTATTCTTCTTATTCTTCTTATTATTCTTTTTTTTATTCTTTTTTCTTTTTATTCTTCTTATTCTTTTTTATTCTTCTTATTCTTGTTATTCTTGTTATTATTTTTCATTCTTATTCTTTTTATTCTTTTTATTCTTCTATTTCTATTTTATTATTCTTTATTCTTTTTATACTTTTTATTCTTTTTATTCTCTTTATTTTTTTTATTCTCTTTATTCTCTTTATCCCTATTATTCTTCTTTATCTTCTTATTGTTCATATTCTTCTCTATCTTCTTATTTTTATTATTCTTCTGTCTTCTAATTCTACTTATTCTTCTTATTATTCTTATTTTTTTATACTTATTCTACTGTTTCTCCTTATTTTTATGATTCTTCTTATTCTTATTCTTCTTCTTATTTTATTTATTCTTCTTATTCTTCTATCTTAATTTTCAAATTAATTGTATTCTTCTTATTTTCTAATTATTCTTATTCTTCTAATTCTTTTTATTCTACTTATTCTTATAATTATTCTTATTATTCTTATTCTTTTTTATCATTCATATTTTCTTCTTATTATTCTTCTAATTTTTCTTATTTTTTATATTTTTATATTCTTATTATTGTTCTTATTATAATTATATTACTTTTCTTTTTATTATTCTTATTATTCTTATTTTTCATATTCTTATTCTTCCTATTCTTCTTATTCTCCTTATTCTTTTATTCTCCTTATTCTTCTTATTCTCCTTATTCTTCTCATTTCCTTATTCTTCTTATTTTCCTTATTCTTCTATTCTCCTTATTCTTCTTATTCTCCTTATTCTTCTTATCCTCCTTATTCTTCTTATTCTTTGTATTCTTCGTATTCTTCTTATTATTCTTATTATTCTTATTATTCTTATTCTTCTTATTCTTCTTATTTTTCTTATTCTTCTTATTCTTCTTATTTTTTTTATCTTCTTATTCTTCTTATTCTACTTATTAATATTATTATTATTTTTATTCTTCTTATCCTTTTTATTCTTATAAATTTTCTTATTTTTCTTATTATTCTTATTATTCTTATTCTTATTGCACTACAAGAAAAATCCCAAATATCTAGGGACAATTTCTTAGCTAAATGCGTGTCTTCTGTCGCTATACAAGATATAGCGACTAATTAATGACAGATGCTTTCCCAGTCTAATTTGTGCATCATTAAAGATTAGCGAGGGAAAAGTCCCTTGCTATAAAATTTTAGTGACCGAAATATACCTTGCTAAAATAATAATTTTCCTAACTAAATTAGCAAGCTAAATGAGAGTTTTCATTGCTAAATGGATTTAACAACGGATGCTTTCCCAATCTAAAGTGTTTGTCACTAAAAATTAGTGAGGTAAATTTTTCTTATCATAGAAATTTTAGCATCAGAAATCCCTAGCTAAAATAATAATTTCCCTAGCCTAAATAGTAATTGAAAAATCCCTAGCTAAATTAGTAAGGTAAAATTCTCTAGCTAAATTAGGAATGATAATTCACTAGCTATTTTCATTCCAAAACTATTTTTAGAAATTTATTTTTTTCAAAAAAAATTAATTAAATAATTAAATATTTTTATTTTAAATTGAATAAAAATAGAAATTATAAACGATAATTTATAATTAACAAAAAAAAAATTATTTAAAAATTATTCTGATTCAATATTTTACATAATTCAAACAAAACCATAACAAAATTTTTTCCATCTTATTCATCAATGTATTTATCGACAATGCATAGAGTCTGGGGAACAATGTATCTTATTCATTCCATATTATTCAAACAAAACCATAAATTTTTCCATCTTATTCATCAATGTATCTATCTGTGCTTCATGTCTATTTAAAAATTTAATAAAATTTAATAATATTTCTTTGCTCCTCTGATCATCATCTTTCTGATACGACAAAGCTGTCTGATCTGGGTGCGTCATGTCTAGTAAATAATCTCTTTACTTATACAAGCTTCGTATGGGGAACAATGCAGTAATATATTTATGAAATTTAATCTAAATAATCAAATCAAAATAAATAAATAAAGTTATATTTTGATAAATATATAATAGTGTGTATATATGTACATATATAATGCATTGTATATGTACATATATACTAGCATTTCACTTGTTACATATATTATTGTAATATATTTGTATATATACTATAGTATTATATCTACATATATATTAAGTACATATATATTCAGTATATAAGTACATATAATACTATAGTATATACGTATGTATATACTGAGTATATACGTAGATATATACTTGGTATATACATACATATATACTATAGTATATATGTATGTATATACTATAGTGTTATATGTACGTATATATAATCACATAGCCTTAGATGATACACACACATTAGAAGGATTAGTAAAATAAATCACGAGAAAGATAAACATCTGCTTATCCCTAAATTACCACGAGAAAGAATAATACCATTTGCTTCTTGTAGTATTTTATCAAAATGATCCAGTCCCTAAAATAAATCAAAAATTTTGAAAGATAAACAAGCCATAGTTTTCACATAGGAAAACAATGTCTCCCACTTCATTTATATGAAAAGAATTAGTAAAAAAACAACATTAATTATTTGTTTTTTTGGGTGTAGAACAAGAAAGGAGATTTACCATCTAAAAGAAATAGAAGATAGTCATTTGTAGTTGATCAAAAAAAAATCTAAATAGACCAAATCTTGATATAGCACCAATGAAAACATATGAAGAAAAAAGTTTCCTTCAACAAAAAGAAATAATAATATGACAAAATCTTATGGCCCATGAGCCTCTAAGTACAAATAAAGAAAAAAGTTAGATTTAAAAAAAACAATTTCTTTTTATTGTTGCACCTTCGGAAACATCCATATTATTTATCATGCTAGAATGTACAATAGAAGACCACCATATAATCATGTATAAGAACTAGTGGTTAAGCCAGAAGGAGCAGGCACATGTGCCTTGAGAATTATAATGGAAACAACTAACCTCCACATTTTCAACCTTGGCAAAAATCTGGGTTTGACTGAGTTCTCCAAGCTGAGATAGATACTCACGGGCTTGTGCTACAACACATAATTGTTTCCCACTTAGACTGCATCAATAAACAATTTCACAAAAAAAATATCACTGGTGGAGCTTGGAAATATATTTAAAGAAAATAACATGCACACACACATACATATAGATGATGGACGTGTGTGTAGATAGTTTTATGCATGCAAACATATACACATATATACAGATGTACCATGTTACACTTTACCTAATTTTATGCAGAAGAATAAATAGTGCAAAAAAATATAGGTCATGTATTTTTGTGATGCCGAGTGTCTTTATCCAAAGATAATAGATCTCAAATTCAAAACTCAAAAAATAAATCATCTCCGGTTTTCGAGGATAAGATCATCAAAATATTAACATCTCTCAAACCTAGGGGCTAAACTTGTGCACTGAGTAAGATCTTTATTAATAAAAAATTTAGGAACACAACTAATACAAGCTTGAGAAAAATATAGCAATAATTATGATTTGTTGATTATAAAACGATCATTACGTGGTAAAATATATTTTACAAAGAAAACTTTTGTGGAGGTGCTAGCACAAAATTATGCCCTACAAAATTATTGAGAAATGTTTATGCACTAATAAGAGTTGTTAAACATATTTTCAATCTTTAGAGATTAGAAACAGCACGTTAAAGAAGCTTCTCTGCTACAACACACTATGATTTTGAAAATGACTATGCAATAAGAGGAAGAACTGCATCATTAGAATTACATGTCGAACATCCTCAGAGTGGCGGGTGTATGACAAGGAGAGAAAATCAATTTTAATTTGCACACCCAAAGTGTTGATAACCTGAAACACAACCAATATAGGAATAATGAAAATGTAAGCTTTCTCCAAATTTCAAAAGTGAAATCAATGAAAAAGATCGACCTCCATATCTTGAGTAGAAAGTGTAGGCAGCTCGATATGAATTTCGGAAACATGCGAGGTGAACAGTGATCTTGCCAAAGTTGCAGTGTTCTTTATCACACAAACCACATCATTTTCCCTCACCTCGGATACCTACTTGTTCAGTCAAGCATATGAGACGTACATGAGCATAACAAAATTTTTTGATTAGAGCATTCTAAATCATTAACCCATTTTAATGCTGCAGGCACACTCCAGACAACCATGAAAGTTGTTCATTACCTCCAGCCACACTAAAGTAGTTTCACTTCTTGTGAATAAATACTGACCAATAAAAATGGTGTAACTTAGTTGAACTGCCTGCAAAGAAAGAAACAATTTTCCGAGTAGTAAAAATAATAACTAAATAAAAAATTAAACAATGACACATAAAATTCAAATCATTCAAATGTAGTGCAGATAAAAAATTAACATTAAAAAATTTTGAAGAAAAATAATGGATTTGATGGGTCTCCACTTATAGTGAGGGTATTTATATTGATCAATATATAACAATAAGTTACAAGGAATGTCTATCAAGCACATCCATTATGTTTATGATCATATTTTCATTTAATTCAAAGATCATCAATGCTATGTTTCGTTATGATCTAGTCCACCCAGACCATTATAGCTCATAAAGTACTAACCTTGGACATGCAATCAAAATTGATGGGCAACAACTCCCGACGAAGCTTCTTGTTCATGATCAGGTGTTAAAATAACAAATCCATCAGCCAGGAGCGAAATAGATTTCTCATTTCTGTTAATAACCTAAAACTCAGGACCCACCGTGTCCAGCATAACCTAAAAATTGAAAACTTAAAACCCTTTTTGATTGTAGATTAGTTATATATAGTTTTTTATGTAATTATATATATTTAGAAATATGGCTATGTGTAGGTATTGATGTAGATAAATACATGTATATATAGTAATATGTTTATATACATATTGTTAATACATTTATATATAGTTATATATATATATATGTATGTATATTAAATATATGTTATATTTATATATAGTTATGTATACTATTATAATAGTTATACATATAGTAAAATATACTTATATATATTTATGTATTATTAATCTTGGGATCATCATATTTACATAATTTATTATGCAAATATTAAATATGTTGTTTTATCCACACTGCTCACTAGAAACACCAACACCCATTTTTGTGATTAAAATCCAAAACCACAAGCCTTTCTGAGTGGCAAAAAACATGGATATTAAGCTTGCATACCATACCTACCGTGCAACATCAACATCCACACAATGAGAATG
>JAREIK010011752.1:0-29879 GCA_029783825.1 Sapria himalayana
TGAGTTAGATAGATATAATTTATATAAAATATTTTTCATCAAAAAAATATAGATAAACATTTTAAAATAAAAAAAATTTCAAAAAAAAATAATTATTATTTATTAATACATTTTCCCTTGATTTTGAATTATTTTAGGTTTTCATATTATATTTTAAGTAATATGAATCTTATTCATTATAGATTTTTAATTTATTTTTGAGAATTATTAGAATATCTATCAATAAAATTGTTTATATTGAATTAATATTATATATAATTATTATGATATTATAAATAAATATTGTATTCTCTCTTGAAAAAAATTTAAAAATTATCATATTTTCAATGGTTATAACCTTGAAAATATGATAAAAAATAATAAAAATAATTTTTTTTATTTCATTTTTTAAATAAAGCCTATAGACCAATAATGTCTCCTTACTTAAATCAGTAAGCTAATAAACCCCGAAACCCCTAAATACATAAACCTTTTAACATCTATATAGTACTTATTGAATAATAAATCTCATTTTTATGTCTATTTATTATAATTTTAAATATTTATTTTAATTATTCATAGTTTAATTTATTACAAAAATTAATTACAAAATAAATTTCGAGTGAGCGAAATATTATTTAAATAATGGATTTTTAATAAAAAAATATGAGCTTATAAAAAGAATAAAAAATTTAAAAAATAAATATTATTATTTAGTAATATATTTTGATTTGTTTTGAATCATTTTGATTCATGTAAATATATTCTAATTAATATTTATATTTTTATTAATAGTTTATTAATTTAATTTTTGAGCTATATGATAATATCTATCATTAAAATTATTTATATTGAATTTATATGATATATAATCAGTAAGATTAATATAATTATACATGGTATTCATATTTCAAAAAATTTAAAAAATTATTTTATTTTTAAAGGTTATAACCATTGAAAATCCGAAAAAATCTAAAAAAAAAATTTTTATTTTTATTATTTAAATAAAACCTATAAACCAAAAAATACCTAAAAACATAAATTGCTAAACTCCTAAGCAACAAACCCCCTAAATAATCAAACCAATAAACCGGTATACTATTTATAATAAATCATAAATCACATTTTCATTTGTATTCATTATAGTTTTTAATATACATTTAAATTATTTATTAGTTTATTTTTATAGAAATGTTAATTACAAAATAAATAATGAGTGAGACAAATATAATTTTAATAATTTATTTTTAATCAAAAAAAAATATAACCTTATAAAAAGAAGTAAAAATTTAAAAACAAAAAATTATTATTTAGTAATATATTTTACATTGATTTTGAATCATTGTATATAGGTTTTAAAATTATATTTTAATTGCAATCAATCTTATTCATAATAGTTTATTAATTTATTTTTTGATCTTTTTTATAATATCTATCAATAAAATTACTTATATCGTATTTTAATGTTTTATAATTATTAAGATTATTATAGCTAAATTTTATATTTACATTTGAAAAAATATTTAAAAATTATTATATTTTCAAAGGTTATAACTTTCAAAAATGATAAAAAAATAACAAAAATAATTTTTTGATAATTTTATTATTTAAATAAAACTTATAAACCACTAAATACCTAAACCTTTAAATATATAGACTCCAACACCCTAAAACCCCCTAAATACTTAAAGCATTAAACCTATATAATCTATATAATAAAGGATAATTATAATATCTATCAATAGTTTTTTAATTAATCTCTATCTTATTATTAATAGTTTAGTAATTGAATTTTTGATCATTATTAATAAATCTATCTATAAAATTGTTTATATTGAATTTATATGATATATAATTATTAATATTAGTATTACTAAAGATTGTATTCACATTTCAAAAATTTTAAATATTATTATATTTTCATCGGTTATAACCTATGAAAATGATAAAAAATATCAAAATTTTTTTTTGTTATTTTATTATTTAAATAATACCTATAAACCACTAAGTTACTAAAAAGATAAATCACTAAACTCCTAAACGACAAAAGCTCTAAATACTTAAACCATTAAAATGGTATACATTAATAATAAATCATAAATATCATTTAAATTTGTATTCAGTATAATTTTTAATTTTTATTTTAATTATTTATCAGTTTATTTTTATAGAAATATTAATTACAAATTAAATTATCTGTGATACAGATCTAATTTAAATTAAACCAGTATACCCTAAATAATTAATAATAAATCTCAATATTATTGTTTTAATTATAATTTAAAATATTCATTTTAATTATTTATTTGTTTATTTTTATATAAATATTAATTACAAAATAAATTTTGAGTTAGATAGATATAATTTATATAAATTTTTTTTCATCAAAAAAATAAAGATAAACTTTTTAAAAGAAAAAAAAATTTAAAAACAAATAATTATTATTTGGTAATACATTTTCATTTGCTATTGAATCATTTTAGGTTTTCATATTATATTTTAAGTAATATGAATATAAATCATTATAGATTTTTAATTTATTTTTTTTAATTTATTAGAATATCTATCAATAAAATTGATTATATTGAATTTATATTATATATAATTATTATGATTATTATAAATAAATATTGTATTCACTCTTTAAAAAAATTTTGAATTTATTATATTTTCAAGTGTTATAACCTTAAAAATATGAGAAAAAATAATAACAATTAATTTTTTGTTATTTCATTTTTTAAATAAAGCCTATAGACCAATAAAAATCTGCTTACTTAAATCAGAAAGCTAATAAACACCTAAACCCCTAAATACATAAACCTTTTAACATCTATATACTACTTAATGAATAATAAATCTCATTTTTATGTCTATTTATTATTATTTTAAATATTCAATTTTATTATTTATACTTTAATTTTTTACAAAAATTAATTACAAAATAAATTTAGAGCAGGACAAACATTATTTAAATAATTGATTTTTAATAAAAAAAAATATAAGATTATAAAAAGAAGGAAAAATTTAAAAATTAAATATTATTATTTAGTAATATATTTTGATTTTATTTTGAATCATTTTGCGTCATGTAAATATATTTTAATTAAAATTTATATTTTTATTAATAGTTTATTAATTTAATTTTTGATCATTATTATAATATCTATCATTAAAATTGTTTTTATTGAATTTATATGATATATAATCTGTAAGATTAATACAATTATACATGGTATTCACATTTCAAAAAATTTTAAAAATTATCTTATTTTCAAAGGTTATAACCTTTGTAAATCCGAAAAAATCAAATAAATTTTTTTTATTTGAATAAAACCAATAAACCACAAAATGCCTAAAAACACAAATTGCTATACTTCTAAACAACAAAACTCCTAAATAATCAAACCAATAAACTGGTATACCATTTATAATAAAACACAAATTTCATTTTAATTTGTATTCATTATAATTTTTAATATTCATTTTAATTATTTATTAGTTTATTTTTTATAGATATGTTAATTACAAAATAAAAAATGAGTGAGACAGATATACTTTTAATAATTTATTTTTAATCAAAAAAATATATATAAGATTATAAAAAGAAGTAAAAATTAAAAAACTAAAATTATTATTTAGTAATATATTTTACTTTGATTTTGAATCATTGGATATATGTTTTGAAATTATATTTTAATTGCTATCAATCTTATTAATAATAGTTTATTAATTTATTTTTTGATCATTATTATTATATCTATAAATAAAATAACTTATATTGAATTTTAATGTTTATAATTATTAAGATTATTATAACTAATTATTATATTTATTTTTTAAAAAAAATTTAAAATTAATATATTTTCAAAGGGTATAACCTTCAAAAATGATAAAAAATCACAAAAATATTTTTTATAATTTTATTATTTAAATAAAACATAAATACCACTAAATACCTAAACATTTAAATCTATAGACTCCTAAAGCCCAAAACCCCCTAAATACTGAAAGCATTAAACCTATATTACCTATATAATAAATGATAACTATTATATCTATCAATAGTTTATTAATTAATCTCAATCTTATTATTAATATTTTATTAATTTAATTTTTGATCATTATTAATATATCTATCAATAATATTGTTTATATTGAATTTATATCATATATAATTATTAATATTAATATAACTAAAGATTGTATTCACATTTCAAAAATTATAAATATTATTATATTTTCAAAGGTAATAACCTATGAAAATGAGAAAAAATTACAACATTTTTTTTGTTATTTTATTGTTTAAATAATACCTATAAACCACTAAGTGCTTAAAAACATAAATCACTAAACACCTAAATGACAAAACCTCTAAATACTTAAGCCATTAAACTAGTATACATTAATAATAAATCATAAATATCATTTAAATTTGTATTCAGTATAATTTTTAATTTTTATTTTAATTATTTATCAGTTTATTTTTATAGAAATATTAATTACAAATTAAATTATCAGTGAGACAGATCTAATTTATATTAAACCAGTATACCCTAAATCATAAATAATAAATCTCAATATTATTGTTTTCATTATAATTTAAAATATTCATTTTAATTAGTTATTTGTTCATTTTTATATAAATATTAATTACAAAATAAATTATGAGTTAGATTGATATAATTTATATAAATTAATTTTCATCAAAAAAATATAGATAAACTTGTTAAAATAAAAAAAAATTTCAAAACAAATAATTATTATTTAGTGATACATTTTCCTTGCTTTTGAATCATTTTAGGTTTTCATATTATATTTTAAGTAATATGAATCTTATTCATTATAGATTTTTAATATATTTTTTTAGATTTATTAGAATATCTATCAATAAAATTGATTGTATTGAATTTATATTATATATAATTATTATGATTATAATAAATAAATATTGTATTTACTTTTGAAAAAAATTTAAAACTTATAATATTTTCAATGGTTATAACCTTCAAAATATGATAAAAAATAATAAAAATAAATTTTTTGTTATTTCATTTTTTAAATAAAGACTATAGACCTTTAAATGCATGCTTACTTAAATCAGTAAGCTCATAAACCCCAAAACCCCTAAATACATAAACCCTTTAACATCTATATACTACTTAATGAATAATAAATCTCATTTTTATGTCTATTTATAATAATTTTAAATATTCAATTTAATTATTTATAGTTTAATTTTTTACGAAAATTAATTACAAAATAAATTTCGAGATAGAATAACATTATTTAAATAATTGGTTTTTAATAATTAAAATATAAGCTTATAAAAAGAAGAAAAAATTTAAAAATTAAATATTATTATTTAGTAATATATTTGATTTGATTTTGAATCATTTTGCATCATGTAAATATATTTTGATTAAAATTTATAATTTTATAAAGAGCTTATTAATTTAATTTTTGATCATTATTTTAATTTCTATCATTAAAATTGTTTATATTGAATTTATATGATATATAATCAGTAAGATTAATATAATTATACATGGTATTCACATTTCAAAAAATTTAAAAATTATCTTATTTTCAAAGGTAACCTTTGAAAATCAGAAAAAATCTAAAAATTTTTTTTTATTTTTATTACGTAAATATAACCTATAAACCACAATATGCCTAAAAACATAAATTGCTAAACACCTAAACACTAAAACTCCTAAATAATCAAACCAATAAACTGGAATACCATATATAATAAATCACAAATCCATTTAAATTTCTATTCATTATAATTTTAAATATTCATTTTAATTATTTATTAGATTAATTTTTATATAAATGTTAATTACAAAATAAATAATGAGTGAGACAAATATATTTTAAATAATTTCTAAAGTTTTTTGAAATGTGAATACCATGTATAATTATATTAATCTTTCTGATTATATATCATATAAATTTAATATAAACAATTTTAATGAAATATATTATAATAATGATCAAAAATGAAATTAATAAACTATTACTAAAAATATAAATTTTAATTAAAATATATTTACATGACGCAAAATGATTCAAAATCAAATCAAAATATATTACTAAATAATAATAATTAATTTTTAAATTTTTCCTTCTTTTTATAAATTTATATTTTAAAAAAAATCAATTATTTAAATAATGTTTGTCTCACTCGAAATTTATTTTGTAATTAATTTTTTTAAAAAATTAAACTATAAATAATTAAATTGAATATTTAAAATTATAATAAATAGACATAAAAATGAGATTTATTATTCATTAAGTAGTATATAGATGTTAAAAGGTTTATGTATTTAGGAGTTTCGGGGTTTATTAGCTTACTGATTTAAGTAAGCAGGCATTTAATGGTCTATAGGCTTTATTTAAAAAATGAAATAACAAAAAATTTATTTTTATTATTTTTTCTCATATTTTTAAGGTTATAACCTTTGAAAATATAATAATTTCAAAGTTTATTTTAAGAGTGAATACAATATTTATTTATAATAATCATAATAATTAATCAAAATATAATATCAAAACCTAAAATGATTCAAAAGCAAAGGAAAATGTATTACCAAATAATAATTATTTGTTTTGAATATATTTTTTTAAAAAGTATATCTATTCTTTTTTGATGAAAAATAATTTATATAAATTATATCTATCTAACTCATAATTTATTTTGTAATTAATATTTATATAAAAATAAACAAATAATTAATTAAAATGAATATTTTAAATTATAATGAAAACAATAATATTGGGAATTATTATTTATTATTTAGGGTATACTGGTTTAATTTAAATTAGATCTGTCTCACTGATAATTTAATTTGTAATTAATATATCTAAAAAAATAAACGGATAAATAATTAAAATAAAAATTAAAAATTATACTGAATACAAATTTAAATTATATTTATGATTTATTATTAATGTATACCATTTTAATGGTTTAAGTATTTAGTGGTTTTTTCGTTTAGAAGTTTAGTGATTTATGTTTTTAGGCACTTAGTGGTTTATAGGTATTATTTAAACAATAAAATAACAAAAAAAAATTTGTAATTTTTTCTCATTTTCATAGGTTATAACCTTTGAAAATATAATAATATTTAAAATTTTTGAAATGTGAATACAATCTTTAGTTATATTAATATTAATAATTTTATATCATATAAATACAATATAAACAATTTTATAGATAGATTTAATAATAATGATCAAAAATTCAATTAATAAACTATTAATAATAAGATAGAGATTAATTAATAAACTATTGATAGATATTATAATTATCCTTTATTATATAGATTATATAGGTTTAATGCTTTAAGTATTTAGGGGGTTTTAGGGTTGTGGAGTCTATATATTTAAAGGTTTAGGTATTTAGTCGTTTATAAGTTTTATTTAAATAATAAAATTATCAAAAAATTATTTTTGTTATTTTTTACCATTTTTGAAAGTTATAACCTTTGAAAATATAATAATTTTTAAATATTTTTTCAAATGTAAATATAATATTTAGCTATAATAATCTTAATAATTATAAAACATTAAAATTCGATATATATAATTTTATTGATAGATATTATAATAATGATCAAAAAAAAATTATTAAACTATTATTAATAAGATTGATAGAAATTAAAATATAATTTCAAAACCTATATACAATGATTCAAAATCAATCTAAAATATATTACTAAATAATAATTTTTTGTTTTTAAATTTTTACTTATTTTTATAATGTTATATTTTTTTTGATTAAAAATAAATTATTAAAATTATATTTGTCTCACTAATTATTTATTTTGTAATTAACATTTCTATAAAAATAAACTAATAAATAATTTAAATGTATATTTAAAACTATAATGAATACAAATCTAAATGTGATTTATGATTTATTATAAATAGTATACCAGTTTATTGGTTTGCTTATTTAGGGGTTTTGTTGCTTAGGAGTTTAGCAATTTATATTTTTAGGTATTTTTTGGTTTATAGGTTTATTTAAATAATAAAAATAAAAAAAAAATTTTTAGATTTTTTCGGATTTTCAATGGTTATAACCTTTAAAAATAAAATAATTTTTTAAATTTTTTGAAATATGTATACCATGTATAATTATATTAATCTTACTGATTAAATATCATATAAATTTAATATAAATAATTTTAATGATAGATATTATCATATAGCTCAAAAATTAAATTAATAAACAATTAATAAAAATATAAATATTAATTAAAATATATTTACATGACGCAAAATGATTCAAAATCAAATCAAAATATATTACTAAATAATAATATTTATTTTTTAAATTTTTCATTCTTTTTATAAGCTCATATTTTTTTTATTAAAAATCAATTATTTAAATAATATTTCTCTCACTAGAAATTTATTTTGTAATTAATTTTTGTAAAAAATTAAACTATGAATAATTAAAACAAATATTTAAAATTATAATAAATAGACATAAAAATGAGATTTATTATTCATTAAGTACAATATAGATGTTAAAAAGTTTATGTATTTAGGGGTTTCGGGGTTTATTAGCTTACTGATTTAAGTAAGGAGGCATTATTGGTCTATAGGCTTTATTTAAAAAATCAAATAAAAAAAATTATTTTTATTATTTTTTATCATATTTTCAAGGTCAAAACCTTAGAAAATATGATAATTTTTAAATTTTTTTCAAGAGAGAATACAATATTTATTTATAATTATCATAATAATTATATATAATATAAATTCAATATAAACAATTTTATTGATAAATATTCTAATAATTCTCAAAAAATAAATTAAAAATCTATAATGAATAAGATTCATATTACTTAAAATATAATATGAAAACCTAAAATAATTCAAAATAAAGGGAAAATGTATTAATAAATAATAATTATTTTTTTTGAAAATTTTTTTTTTTGAAAAAAGTTTATCTATATTTTTTTGATGAAAAATAATTTATATAAATTATATCTATCTAACTCATAATTTATTTTGTAATTAATATTTATATAAAAATAAACAATTAACTAATTAAAATGAATATTTTAAATTATAATGAAAACAATAATATTGAGATTTTTATTTATTATTTAGGGTATACTGGTTTAATTTAAATTAGATCTGTCTCACTGATAATTTAATTTGTAATTAATATTTCTATAAAAATAAACTGATAAATAATTAAAATAAAAATTAAAAATTATACTGAATACAAATTTAAATGATATTTATGATTTATTCTTAATGGATACTTGTTTAATGGTTTAAGTATTTAAAAGTTTTGTCGTTTAGGTATTTATTGATTTATATTTTTAGGCACTTAGTGGTTTATATGTATTATTTAAACAATAAAATAACAAAAAAATTGTTGTATTTTTTTCTCATTTTCATAGGTTATAACCTTTGATAATATAATAATATTTAAAATTTTTGAAATGTGAATACAATCTTTAGTTATATTAATATTAACAATTATATACCATATAAATTCAATATAAACAATTTTATTGATAGATATATTAATAATGATCAATAATTAAATTAATAAACTATTAATAATAAGATAGAGATTAATTAATAAACTATTGATAGATATTATAGTTATCTTTTATTAGATAGGTTATATAGGTTTAATGCTTTCAGTATTTAGGGGGTTTTGGGGTTTAGGAGTCTATAGATTTAAATGTTTAGGTATTTAGTGGTATATAAATTTTATTTAAATAATAAAATTATAAAAAAATTATTTTTGTGATTTTTTATCATTTTTGAATTTTATACCCTTTGAAAATATATTAATTTTTAAATTATTTTTCAAAGTAAATAAAATATTTAGTTATAATAATCTTAATAATTATAAACATTAAAATTCAATATAAGTAATTTTATTTATAGATATTATAATAATGATCAAAAAATAAATTAATAAACTATTATTAATAAAATTGATAGCAATTAAAATATAATTTCTAAACCTATATACAATGATTCAAAATCAAAGAAAAATATATTACTAAATAATAATTTTTAGTTTTTAAATTTTTACTTCTTTTTATAAGCTTATATATTTTTTTTGATTAAAAATAAATTATTAAAATTATATTTGTCTCACTCATTATTTATTTTGTAATTAACATTTCCATAAAAAATAAACTAATAAATAATTAAAATGAATATTTAAAAGTATAATGAATACAAATTAAAATGAAATTTGTGATTTATTATAAATGGTATACAGGTTTATTGGTTTGTTATTTAGGAGTTTTGTTGTTTAGGAGTTTAGCAATTTATGTTTTTAGGCATTTTGTGGTTTATAGGTTTTATTTAAATAAAGAAAATAAAAAAAAAATTTTTAGATTTTTTCGGATTTTCAAAGGTTATATCATTTGAAAATAAGATAATTTTTAAATTTTTTTAAATGTAAATACCATGTATAATTATATTAATCTTACTGATTATATATCATATAAATTAAAAATAAACAATTTTAATGATAGATATTATAATAATGATCAAAAATTAAATTAATAAACTATTAATAAAAATATAAATTTTAATTAAAATATATTTACATGAGGCAAAATGATTCAAAAAAAAACAAAATATATTACTAAATAATAATATTTAATTTTTAAATTTTTCCATCTTTTTATAAGCTTATATTTTTATTTATTAAAAATCAATTATTTAAATAATGTTTTTTCTCGCTCGAAATTTATTTTGTAATTAATTTTTCTATAAAAGTAAACTATAAATAATTAAATTGAATTTTTAAAATTATAATAAATATATAAAAAATGAGATTTATTATTCATTAAGTAGTATATAGATGTTAAAGGGTTTATGAGCGTACTGACTTAAGTAAGAATGCATTTAATTGTCTATATGCTTTATTTAAAAAATGAAATAACAAAAACTTTATTTTTATTATTTTTTCTCATATTTTCAAGGTTATAATCCTTGAAAATATGATAATTTTTAAATTTTTTTAAGAGAGAATACAATATTTATTTATAATAATAATAATAATTATATATAATATTAATTCAACATTAACAATTTTATTGATAGATATTCTAATAATTCTCAAAAAATAAATTAAAAATCAATAATGAATAAGATTCATATTACTTAAAATATAATTTGAAAACCTAAAATGATTCAATAGCAAAGGAAAATGTATTACCAAATAATAATTATTTGTTTTTAAATTTTTTTTTCTTTTAAAAAGTTTATCTATATTTTTTTGATTAAAAATAATTTATATAAATTATATCTATCTAACTCAAAATTTATTTTGTAATTAATATTTATATAAAAATAAACAAATAAATAATTAAAATGAATATTTTCAATTATAATGAAAACAATAATATTGAGATTTATTATTTATTATTTAGGGTATACTTGTTGAATTTAAATTAGATCTGTCTCACTGATAATTTAATTTGTAATTAATATATCTTTAAAAACAAACAGATAAATTATTAAAATAAAAATTAAAAAATATACTGAATACAGATTTAAATGATATTTATGATTTATTATTAATGTATACTAGTTTAATTGTTTAAGTATTTAGAGGTTTTATCATTTATGAGTTTATTGATTTATGTTTTTATGCATTTAGTGGTTTATATGTATTATTTAAATAATAAAATAACAAAAAAAAATTTGTAATTTTTTATGATTTTCATAGGTTATAACCTTTGAAAATATAATATTATTTAAAATTTTTTGAAATGTGACTACAATTTGTAGTTGTATTAATATTAATAAAAATATATCATTTAAATTCAATTTAAACAATTTTATTGATAGATATATTAATAATGATCAAAAATTAAATTAATAAACTATTAATAATAAGATAGAGATTAATTAATAAATTATTGATAGATATTATAATTATCATTTATTATATAGGTTATATAGGTTTAATGCTTTAAGTATTTAGGGGGTTTTAGGGTTTAGGAGTCTATAGATTTAAAAGTGTAAGTATTTAGTGATTTATAATTTTTATTTTAATAATATAAATATAAAAAATTATTTTTGAGATTTTTTATCATTTTAGAAGGTTATAACCTTTGAAAATATATTAATTTTTAATTTTTATTTCAAAAGTAAAAATAATATTTAGTTATAATAATTTTAATAATTATAAACATTAAAATTCAATATAAGTAATTTTATTTATAGATATTAAATTAATGATCAAAAAATAAATTAATAAACTATTATTAATAAGATTGATAGCAATTAAAATATAATTTAAAAACCTATATACAATGATTCAAAATCAAAGAAAAATATATTACTAAATAATAATTTTTAGTTTTTAAATTTTTACTTCTTTTTATAAGCTTATATTTTTTTTGATTAAAAATAAATTATTAAAATTATATTTGTCTCTCACATTATTTATTTTGTAATTAACATTTCTATAAAAAATAAACTAATAAAAAATTAAAATGAATATTTAAAATTATAATGAATAGAAATTAAGATGAAATTTGTGATTTATTATAAATGATATACCGGTTTATTGGTTTGATTATTTAGGAGTTTTATTGTTTAGGATTTTAGCAATTTATATTTTTTGTGGTTTATAGGTTTTATTTAAATAAAAAAAATAAAATTTTTTTTTTTCGATTTTTTCTGATTTTCAAAGGTTATAAACTTTGAAAATAAGATAATTTTTAAAATTTTTTGAAATGTGAATACCATGTATAATTATATTAATCTTACTGATTATATATCATATAAATTCAATATAAACAATATTAATGATAGATATTATAATATTGATCAAAAATTAAATTTATAAACTATTAATAAAAATATAAATTTTACTTAAAATATAATTACATGACGCAAAATGATTCAAAATCAAATCAAAATATATTACTAAATAATAATATTAAATTTTTAAATTTTTCTTTCATTTTATTAGCTTATATTTTTTTTTATTAATAATTAATTTTTTAAATAATGTTTGTCTCGCTCGAAATTTATTTCGTAATTAATTTTTGTAAAAAATTAAACTATAAATAATTAAAATGAATATTAATAATTATAATAAATAAACAAAAAATGCGATTTATTCTTTATTAAGTAGTATATAGATGTTAAAGAGTTTATGAGCTTACTAACTTAAGTAAGCAGGCATTTAATGGTCTATATGCTTTATTTAAAAAATGAAATAACAAAAACTTTATTTTTATTATTTTTTCTCATATTTTCAAGTTATAATCATTGAAAATATAATAATTTTTAAATTTTTTTAAAGAGTGTATACAATATTTATTTATAATAATCATAATAATTAAATATAATATAAATTCAATATAATCAATTTTATTGATAGATATTCTAATAAATCAAAAAAAATAAATTAAAAATCTATAATGATTTAGGTTCATATTACTTTAAATATAATATGAAAACCTAAAATGATTCAAAAGCAAAGGAAAATGTATTACCAAATAATAATTATTTGTTTTGAAATTTTTTTTTCTTTTAAAAAGTTTATCTATATTTTTTTATGAAAAATAATTTATATAAATTATATCTATCCAACTCATAATTTATTTTGTAATTAATATTTATATAAAAATAATCAAATAAATAATTAAAATGAATATTTTAAATTATAATGAAAATAATAATATTGAGATTTATTATTTATTATTTAGGGTATACTGGTTTAATTTAAATTAGATCTGTCTCACTGATAATTTAATTTGTAATTAATATTTCTAAAAATAAACTGATAAATAATTAAAATAAAAATTAAAAATTATACTGAATACAAATTTAAATGATATTTATGATTTATGATTAATGTATACTAGTTTACTAGTTTAAGTATTTAGAGGTTTTATCATTTAGGAGTTTAGTGATTTATGTTTTTAGGCATATAGTGGTTTATAGGTATTATTTAAATAATAAAATAACAAAAAAAAATTTGCAATTATATATCATTTTCAAACGTTATATTAATCTTACTGATTATATATCAAATAAATTCAATATAAACAATTTTAATGATATAAATTATAATAATGATCAAAAATTAAATTAATAAGCTATTTATAAAATTATAAATTTTAATCAAAATATATTTTAATGATGCAGAATGATTCAAAATCAAATCAAAATATATTACTAAATAATAATATTTAATATTTAAAATTTTCCTTCTTTTTATAAGCTTATATTTTTTTAAAAAAAATCAATTATTTAAATAATGTTTGTCTCAGTCGAAATTTATTTGATTAATTAATTTTTCTAAAAAATTAAACTATAAATAATTAAATTGAATATTTAAAATAATAATAAATAGACAAAAATTAGATTTATTATTCATTAAGTAGTATATAGATGTTAAAGGGTTTATGTATTTAGGGGTTTCAGAGTTTATGAGCTATCTGATTTAAGTAAGCAGGCATCTAATGGTCTATATGCTTAATTTAAAAATGAATTCACAAAAAAATTTATTTTTATTATTCTATCTCATATTTTCAAGGTTATAATCATTGAAAATATAATAATTTTTAAATTTTTTTAAAGAGTGAATACAATATTTATTTATAATAATCATAATAATTAAATATAATATAAATTCAATATAATCAATTTTATTGATAGATATTCTGATAAATCAATAAAAATAAATTAAAAATCTATAATGATTTAGATTCATATTACTTAAAATATAATATGAAAACCTAAAATGATTCAATAGCAAAGTAAAATGTATTACCAAATAATAATTATTTATTTTGAAATTTTTTTTTCTTTTAAAAAGTTTATGTATATTTTTTTTGAATTAAAATTATTTATATAAATTATATCTATCTAACTCATAATTTATTTTGTAATTAATATTTATATAAAAATAAACAAATAAATAATTAAAATGAATATTTTAAATTATAATGAAAACAATAATATTGAGATTTATTATTTATTATTTAGGATATACTATTTAATTTAAATTAGATCTGTCTCACTGATAATTTAATTTGTAATTAATATTTCTATAAAAATAAACTGATAAATAATTAAAATAAAAATTAAAAATTATACTGAATACAAATTTAAATAATATTTATGATTTATGATTAATGTATACTAGTTTAATGGTTTAAGTATTTAGAGGTTTTATCATTTAGGAGTTTAGTGATTTATGTTTTTAAGCATTTAGTGGTTTATAGGTATTATTTAAATAATAAAATAACAAAAAAAATTTGCAATTTTTTATCATTTTCATAGGTTATAACCTTTGAAAATATAATAATATTTAAAATTTTTTGAAATGTGAATACAATCTCAAGTTATATTAATATTATAAAAATATATCATTTAAATTCAATTTAAACAATTTTATTGATATATATATTAATAATGATCAAAAATTAAATTAATAAATTATTAATAATAAGATAGAGATTAATTAATAAACTATTGATAGATATTATAATTATCATTTATTATATAGGTTATATAGGTTTAATGCATTAAGTATTTAGGGGGTTTTGGGGTTTAGGAGACTATAGATTTAAAAGTTTAAGTATTTAGTGATTTATTATTTTTATATAAATAATAAAAATATAAAAAATTATTTTTGAGATTTTTTATCATTTTTGAAGGTTATAACCTTGGAAAATATAAAAATTTTTAAATTTTTTTTCAAAATTAAAAATAATATTTAGTTATAATAATATTAATAATTATAAAACATTAAAATTCAATGTAAGTAATTTTATCGATAGATATTATAATAATGAACAAAAAATAAATTAATAAACTATTATTAATAAGATTGATAGTTATTAAAATATAATTTAAAAACTTATATACAATGATTCAAAATCAAAGTAAAATATATTACTAAATAATAATTATTTGTTTTTAAATTTTTACTTCTTTTTATCAGCTTATATTATTTTTTTGAATAAAAAATAAAATATTAAAATTATATATTTCTCACTCATTATTTACTTTGTAATTAACATTTCTATAAAAATAAACTAATAAATAATTAAAATGAATTTTTAAAATTATAATGAATAGAAATTAAAATCAGATTTGTGATTTATTATATATGAAATACCAGTTTATTGGTTTGATTATTTAGGAGTTTTGTTGTTTAGGAGTTTAGCAATTTATGTTTTTTGTCATTTTGTGGTTTATAGGTTTTTTTTAAATAAAAAAAATAAAATTTTTTTTTTCTATTTTTTTGGATTTTCAATGTTTATAACCTTTGGAAATTAGATAATTTTTAAAATTTTTTGAAATGTGAATACCATCTATAATTATATTTATCTTACTAATTATATATCATATAAATTCAATATAAATAATTAAATTAAATATTTAAAATTATAATATATAGTCATAAAAATGAGATTTATTATTTATTAAGTAGTATATAGATATTAAAAGGTTTATGTATTTAGGGGTTTCGTAGTTTATCAGCTTACTGATTTAAGTAAGCTGGCATTTAATGATCTATAGGCTTTTTTTAAAAATGAAATAAAAAAAAATTATTTTTATTATTTTTTATCATATTTTGAAGGTTATAACCATTGAAAATAAGATAATTTTTAAATTTTTTTCAAAATTGAATACAATATTTATTTATTATAATCATAATAATTATTTATAATATAAATTCAATATTATCAATTTTATTGATAGATATTCTAATAAATTTATAAAATAAATTAAGAATCTATAACGAATATGATTCATATTACTTAAAATATAATATGAAAACCTAAAATGATTCAAAAGGAAAGGAAAATGTATTACTAAATAATAATTATTTGATTTTAAAATTTTTTTTCTTTTAAAAAGTTTATCTATACTTTTTGGATTAAAAATAATTTATATAAATTATATCTATCTAACTCTTAATTTATTTTGTAATTAATATTTATATAAAAATAAACAAATAATTAATTAAAATCAATATTTAATTTATAATGAAAACAATAATATTGAGATTTATTAATTATTATTTAGGGTATAATGGTTTAATTTAAATTAGATCTGTCCACTAAAAATTTAATTTGTAATTAAAATTTCTATAAAAATAAACTGATAAATAATTAAAATAAAAATTAAAAATTATACTTGATACAAATTTAAATGATATTTATGATTTATTATTAATGTATACTTGTTTAATGGTTTAAGTATTTATAGGTTTTGTCGTTTAGGAGTTTAGTGATTTATGTTTATAGGCATTTTGTGGTTTATAGGTATTATTTTAATAATAAAATAACAAAAAAAAATTTGTACTTTTTTCTCATTTTCATAGGTTATAACCTTTGAAAATATTATTATATTTAAAATTTTTTGAAATATGAATACAATATTTAGTTATAAGAATATTAATAATTATATATCATATAAATTCAATATAACCAATTTTATTGATAGATATATTATTAATGATCAAAAATTAAATTAATAAAATATTAATAATAAGATAGATATTAATTAATAAACTATTTATAGATATTATAATTATCATTTATTTTATAGATTATATAGGTTTAATGCTTTAAGTCTTTAGGGGGGTTTTGGGTTTAGGAGTCTATAGATTTAAATGTTTAGGTTTTTAGGGTTTATAATTTTTATTTAAATAATAAAATTATAAAAAAATTATTTTTGTGATTTTTTATCATTTTCGAAGGTTATAACCTTCAAAATATAAAAATTTTTAAATTTTTTTTCAAAAGTAAAAATAATATTTAGTTATAATAATATTAATAATTATAAAACATTAAAATTCAATATAAGTAATTTTATTGATAGATATTATAATAATGATCAAAAAATAAATTAATAAACTATTATTAATAAGATTGATAGTAATTAAAATATAATTTAAAAACTTATATTAAATGATTCAAAATCAAAGTTAAATATATTTCTAAATAATAATTTTTTGTTTTTAAATTTTTACTTCTTTTTATAAGCTTATATTTTTTTTTAATAAAAAATAAATTATTAAAATTATATTTGTATCACTCATTATTTCATTTGTAATTAACATTTCTATAAAAAATAAACTAATAAATAATTAAAATGAATATTTAAAAGTATAATGAATACAAATTAAAATGAGATTTGTGATTTATTATATATGGTATACCAGTTTATTGGTTTGATTATTTAGGAGTTTTGTTGTTTAGGAGTTTAGCAATTTAAGATTTTGGGCATATTGTCGTTTATAGCTTTTACTTAAATAATAAAAATTAAAAAAATTTTAGATTTTTTCTGATTTTCAAAGGTTATAAACTTTGAAAATAAGATAATTTCTAAAGTTTTTTGAAATGTGAATATAGAGGTGTCAAACGTGCCGGGCCGGGCCGGCACGAAGCACGGCACGGTTCGGCCGTGCCTGGGCCCGCCCGACACATTCTTAAATCGTGCCCGGGCCCGTGCCGTGCCCGGTTTAAGAATATCGTGTGCCCGTGCCGTGCCCGGCACGCCGGCACGGGTGCATCCTGTGCCGGTTCACACAGGCACACGTGGCACTGGCGGCGTGCCACGCGTGCCGTGGCGTGAGTCGTGAGTCACGACTCACGACTCACGAGCCACGGCTCGGACTCATGCCTTGTGAGTTGTGACCTGTGGGCCCTGGGCGGTGAGTCGGTGACCCATCCGGGCGGCGGGCCCCCCCCCCGGTAAAAAGACCGAGGGTCGGGTCCAAACAGACCCGACCCGCGGTCTTTTCTGCCGAAACCCGACTCCCGAGTCAGATCCGAGCATTTCCAACGGCAAAAAAAAAAATTCAAATTGAGCGATTTTCAGCCCTTGGATTCACCTCCAACGGCTAGGGGGCAGAATCCAACGGTCCTCGTGATTCTGCCCCTTAAATATATTAAAAAATTCAAAAAAATAATAAAAAAATATTTTTTTTTATAAAAAAAAATCTTATTTAGCCTATAAAATCTACCCCCCTCCCTATAACAATTATGTTTTTCAAAAACATAAAACCTCTCAATATTTTCTCTCTCTCACATAAACCGTGCATCTCTCTCTCGGCCCTCGTGTTTTTGATTTCGGCTTGGATTTTCGTGAAACTCAACTTGAGTTTTGAACATCATAGCTTCCTGCGGTGCACCTTGCACGTGACTGACCTCATTGCTTTTACCGGGTAATATAGTTTACGTTTTTTTGTACTTTCTCTCTCTAAAGCTTCTCTCTCTAGAAAAACTTACGAAAAATAAAAAATGACAAATACACCAAACACGTATTTAAATTTGGAAAATGAAAATGTTAGTGTTACACAGACGTCTGTGGCTCCTGAAACTTTGGTTTCTCCTGTCGTCTCAGCCCAAAGTTCTAAAAAACAAAAAACTAGGAGGACTTCTGTAGTTTGGACACATTTTAAAATCATAACACAAGTAGATGTTAGGGGTGAGGAACATGAAATGGCACAGTGTAAATATTGTATTAGACTTTTAACATGCAAGAGTACATGTGGGACTGGGCACCTCAAGAGGCATGCTGAAATATGCTCCAAGAAACATGGACCCTTAGATCCTAGGCAAACCCAACTTGGCACTACATTTTTTGAGACTGGATCTAGTTCAGTCTCAAAGTTTACTCCCTTCGTATACTCCAACGAGTTGGGTAGGGACGGCATGGCCAGGCTCATCACATTGATGGGTCTTCCGATCAGATTTTCGGAAGATCCGAGGGTAGTGCGCATCATGCAGACTTATTTTCAGCCTTCCTATCGTAGGATTCCTAGGTCCACATCTAGGAGTGACATACTAAGATATATAAGTTAGAAAAACAAAAAATAATTAAGGAATTTTTGGCATATAGTGGAGTGGTGTCCGTGACGTCCGATATATGGACATGTCACGATGATTCTTCGTATGCAAGTCTCACGAGTCACTATGTAGATTCTAACTGGACAATCAATAAAAAAATATTAGGATTCACTGAGATTCTTCATCCTCATGATGGCCCGGCCATTTTTGAGTGTATGATGAAAATATTTAGGGAATATAGAATTCAAAATAAAATTTTTAGTGTCACTTTCGATAATGCTGCGAATAATGGAGTAGCGATCAATATGTTTGTTAGGAATATTAGAGACGCACCTTTAGGAGAGATCTTTCATGTCAGATGCATGTGTCATGTGATTAACCTGATAGTTCAAGCGGGTATGAAGGTGTGTTCCCCCACGTTGGAAAATATACGCAATGCACTCAAGTATATTCGCACTCCTCGCAGACTACAAGAGTTTGGTAATCTCTGTTTGTCTGCGAATCTTAAGAAGAATAAATTCCAATCGGATGTGAGACATCGTTGGAATTACACGTACCTGATGTTGGAATCATGTGTTGGATACGAACACGTGATATCCGACTACGTCAATAGTAAGAGTGGCGAACTTATTATTGATGACACTGACTGGGCTTCAGGAATTTCATTTATGAAATTCCTGAAGATATTTTATGACACGACGAACATGTGTTCGTCGGTTTATACGCCCACCACTTGCATTGCACTTCGTTGCATATGCAACATTAGTAGCATGTTTAGGAAGTATCGAGATGACCCGACGCTTAGCCATATGGTTGCAGAGATGGAGACCAAGTACCTGAAGTACTGGTCCACCATTCCATCTCTTTATTGCCTCGCATCATGCATGGACCCTAGGGCTAAGTTGGAAGGGGTTGAAAACACCCTGACTTTCATTTCCTCGTGCATGAACCTGGAAGAGCCACCTGAAGGGTTCATTTACGAGAAGTTGACAGACCTGTTCACATACTACGATACTAGGTATGGTGGTGGTGGTGGTGAGGACTGTGAGTACGGACTCTGATACCTTGTTCGGAGATGACGCTTATTCCATTAACCTAGCGAGGGGGAAACGTAGGGGTGGACCTTCACATAGGAGCGAGCTGTCTCGGTACTTAGATACCGATTACTGCTCAATCCTATCACCTTCTGACAATAAGAATCTTGATTTATTACAGTGGTGGAAATCATATGAGTCCGCCTATCCCGTGCTATCTAGGATGGCACGGGATCTACTGACTCCTCCGGTGTCGAGCGTAGCATCGGAGTCTGCTTTTTCTGTTGCAGTGAACATGATTTCGGATAGGAGATCGAGATTACGTCCAGATATGGTTGAGGCCTTGGCATGTTTGAAGGATTGGGAGGAATCGAGATTTAGCATCAGAGATCGTGCTGAAGCTGGGACTGTGACAGACACTGCAGTCGCATCCACATCCACTACGATGGCGGAGGAGCTGATTGCCGATGATGATGACCCATATGATACTGATCTTGATGTTGCGGCTGATGATTCTCATGATATGCCGCTTGACGATTGATGCTCATCTGCTCTTTTTTTTCGATTTTTTTTATTTATTTTATTTATACGCTTTGTTTGTACTTTGTACCATACGTTGAGTTGAAACTTATACTTGTTTTGTTCGGACTATTGGTTTCAAAAGCATTAATGGTAATTTTTCATTTTTGTAGTTTAATTTTTATTTAATTAAAATTTTTACTAACTTAATGTATTTATTTATTATTTTACAAATTAAATATTATTTTAAAATTTAATAACTTTAAATTTTAATATATATTAAATAAATTATAATAAAAAAAAAGCTAAACTTAATTGAAAAATTAAAATTTTTTTTCTAATAATTTTTTGTTTTATTAAATTTTTAATGTTATAATTTTTACAAAAAAGAATATTTTTTAATTATTACTAATACTCTAAAGTCAATACAGTAACTTATAAAAAAATTTTAAAAAAATAAAAAAAATAATTTTGTAATCTGCCATTTAGTTTAGGCCCTTTGGCTTTAGGTTTAGGGTTTTGTTTAGGCATTTTCAGCCCGAGCTCGTGATGGCGGCTGGCATCCCGGGACACGGACCCCGGTTGACCCGGTCCCGCGTTGTGGCACCCGTGACCCGCACCGCCTGCCCTGCATGTGCCCGTGCCGCCTCGCCTGGCCTGTAAGTGGCAAGGCGTGCCCCGGCCGTGCCCGCCTTTAACGTTCCGTGCCTTGCCCGGCACGGCACGGTGGCACGACCATGCTTGTGAAAAACGGGCCGTGCCGTGCTGGGCTGGCCCGTTTGACACCTCTATGTGAATACCATGTATAATTATATTAATATTTCTGATTATATATCATATAAATTTAATATAAACAATTTTAATGATAGATATTATAATAAAGATCAAAAATTAAATTAATAAACTATTACAAAAAATATAAATTTTAATTAAAATATATTTACATGACGCAAAATGATTCAAAATCAAATCAAAATATATTACTAAATAATAATATTTAATTTTTAAATTTTTACTTCTTTTTATAAGCTTATATTTTTTAAAAAAAAAATCAATTATTTAAATAATATTTGTCTCACTCGAAATTTATTTTGTAATTAATTTTTTTAAAAAATTAAACTATAAATAATTAAATTGAATATATAAAATTATAATAAATAGATATAAAAATGAGATATATTATTCATTAAGTAGTATATAGATGTTAAAAGGTTTATGTATTTAGGGGGTTAGGGGTTTATTACCTTACTGATATAAGTAAGCATGCATTTAATGGTCTATAGGCTTTATTTAAAAAATGAAATAACCAAAAATTTATTTTTATTATTTTTTCTCATATTTTTAAGGTTATAACCATTGAAAATATAATAATTTCAAAATTTTTTTAAATAGTGAATACAATATTTATTTATGATAATCATAATAATTATATATAATATAATTAAATATAATCAATTTTATTGATAGATATTCTAATAAAAATCAAAAAAATAAATTAAAAATGTATAATGAATAAGATTCATAATGACTTAAAATTTAATATCAAAACCTAAAATGATTCAAAAGTAAAGGAAAATGTAGTAGTAAATAATAATTATTTGTTTGGAATGTTTTTTTCTTTTAAAAAGTATATCTATTCTTTTTTGATGAAAAATAATTTATATATCTTTTATCTATATAACTCATAATTTATTTTGTAATTAATATTTATATAAAAATAAACAAACAACTAATTAAAATAAATATTTTAAATTATAATGAAAACAATAATATTGAGATTTATTCTGTATTATTTAGGGTATACTGGTATAATTTAAATTAGATCTGTCTCACTGATAATTTAATTTGTAATTAATATTTCTATAAAAATAACCTGATAAATAATTAAAATAAAAATTAAAAATTATAGTGAATACAAATTTAAATGATATTTATGATTTATTATTAATGTATACTTGTTTAATGGTTTAAGTATTTAGAGGTTTTATAGTTTAGGAGTTTAGTGATTTATGTTTTTAGGCATTTAGTGGTTTATAGGTATTATTTAAACAATAATATAACAAAAAAAAATTTGCAATTTTTTCTCATTTTCATAGGTTATAACCTTTGATAATATAATAAAACTTAAAATTTTTGAAATGTGAATACAATCTTTAGTTATATTAATATTAATAATTATATATCATATAAATTCAATATAAACAATTTTATTGATAGATATATTAATAATGATCAAAAATTAAATTAATAAACTATTAATAATAAGATAGAGATTAATTAATAATCTATTGATAGATATTATAATTATCCTTTATTATATAGGTTATATAGGTTTAATGCTTTGAGTATTTAGGGGATTTTGGGGTTTAGAAGTCTATAGATTTAAATCTTTATGTATTTAGTGATTTTTAATTTTTATTTAAATAATAAAATTATAAAAAAATTATTTTTTTGATTTTTTATCATTTTTGAAGGTTATAACCTTTGAAAATATAATAATTTTTTAATTTTTTTTCAAAATAAAAAATAATATTTAGTTATATAATAATCTTAATAATTATAAAACATTAAAATTCAATATAAGTAATTTTATTGATAGATATTATAATAATGATCAAAATATAAATTAATAAACTATTATTAATAAGATTGATAGCAATTAAAATATAATTTCAAAACCTATTTACAATGATTCAAAATCAAAGTAAAATATATTACTAAATAATAATTTTTTGTTATTTAATTTTTACTTCTTTATTTAAGCTTATATTTTTTTTTGAATAAAAAATAAATTATTAAATTTATATTTGTTTCACACATTATTTATTTTGTAATTAACATTTATATCAAAAATAAACTAATAAATAATTAAAATAAATATTTAACATTATAATGAATACAAATTAAAATGAGATTTGTGATTTATTATATATGGTATACCGGTTTATTGGTTTGATTATTTAGGAGTTTTGTTATTTAGGAGATTAGCAATTTATGTTTTTAGTCATTTTGTGGTTTATAGGTTTTATTTAAATAATAAAAATTAAAAAATATTTTTTTAGATTTTTTCTGAATTTCAAAGGTTATAACCTTTGAAAATAAGATAATTTTTAAAATTTTTTGAATTGGAAATTTCGTGTATAATTATATTAATCTTACTGATTATATATCATATAAATTCAATATAAACAATTTTAATAATAGATATTATAATAATGATCAAAAATTAAATTAATAATCTAATAATAAAAATATAAATATTAATTAAAATATATTTAAAAGATGCAAAATGATTCAAAATCAAATCAAAATATATTACTAAATAATAATATTTATTTTTTAAATTTTTCATTTTTTTATAAGCTCATATTTTTTTTATTAAAATTCAATTATTTAAATAATATTTGTCTCACTCGAAATTTATTTTGTAATTATTTTTATAAAAAATTAAACTATGAATAATTAAAATAAATATTTAAAATTATAATAAATAGACATAAAAATGAGATTTATTTTTCATTAAGTAGTATATAGATGATAAATGATTTATGTATTTAGGTGTTTCGTAGTTTATGAGCTTACTGATTTAAGTAAGCAGGCATTTAATGGTCTATAGGCTTTATTTAAAAAATGAAATAAAAAAAATTAATTTATTTATTTTATATCATATTTTCAAGGTTATAACCTTTCAAAATATATTAATTTTTAAATTTTTTTCAAGAGTGAATACAATATTTATTTATAATAATCATAATAATTATATATAATATAAGTTCGATATAAACAATTTTTTTTGAGAGATATTCTAATAATTCTCAAAAAATAAATTAAAAATCTATAATGAATAAGATTCATATTACTTAAAATATAATATGAAAACCTAAAATGATTCAATAGGAAATGAAAATGTATTACCAAATAATAATTATTTGTTTTTAAATTTTTTTTTCTTTTAAAAAGTTTATCTATATTTTTTTGCAGAAAAAAAATTTATATAAATTATATCTATCTAACTCATAATTTATTTTGTAATTAATATTTATATAAAAATAAACAAATAAATAATTAAAATGAATATTTTAAATTATAATGAAAACAATAATATTGAGATTTATTATTAATTATTTAGGGTATACTGGTTTAATTTAAATTAGATCTGTATCACTGATAATTTAATTTGTAATTAATATTTCTATAAAAATAAACTGATAAATAATTAAAATAAAAATTAAAAATTATACAGAATACAAATTTAAAAGATATTTATGATTTATTATTAATGTATACTAGTTTAATTGTTTATGTATTTAGAGGTTTTGTCATTTAGGAGTTTAGTGATTTATATTTTTAGGCACTTAGTGGTTTATAGGTATTATTTAAACAATAAAATAACAAAAAAAAATTTTGTAATTTTTTCTCATTTTCATAGGTTAAAATTTTTGAAATGTAAATACAATCTTTAGTTATATTAATATTAATAATTATATATCATATAAATTCAATATAAACAATTATATTGATAGATATATTAATAATGATGAAAAATTAAATAAATAAACTATTAATAATAAGATAGAGATTAATTAATAAACTTTTGATAGATATTATAATTATCCTTTATTATATAGGTTATATTGTTTTAATGCTTTAAGTATTTAGGGGCTTTTGGGGTTTAGGAGTCTATAGATTTAAATGTTTAGGTATTTAGTGATTTATAATTTTTATTTAAATAATAAAATTATAAAAAAATTATTTTTGTGATTTTTTATCATTTTTGAACGTTATAACCTTTGAAAATATTATAATATTTAAATATTTTTTCAAATGTAAATATAATATTTAGCTATAATAATCTTAATAATTATTACACATTAAAATTCAATATAAGTAATTTTATTGATAGATATTATAATTATGATCAAAATATAAATTAATAAACTATTATTAATAAGATTGATAGTAATTAAAATATAATTTAAAAAGCCTATTTACAATGATTCAAAATCAAAGTAAAATATATTACTAAATAATAATTTTTTGTTATTTAATTTTTAATTCTTTTTATAAGCTTATATTTTTTTTGAATAAAAAATAAATTATTAAAATTATATTTGTCTCACTCATTATTTAATTTGTAATTAACATTTATATAAAAAATAATCTAATAAATAATTAAAATGAATATTTAAAATAATAATGAATTTAAATTTAAATGAGATTTGTGATTTATTATATTAAATGAGATTGGTTTGATTATTTAGGAGTTTTAGTGTTTAAGAGTTTAGTAATTTATATTTTTAGGCATATTGTGGTTTATAGGGTTTAATTACGTAATAAAAAAAAATTTTAGATTTTTACTGATTTTCAAAGGTTATAACCTTTGAAAATACGATAATTCTTAAAATTTTTTGAAATGTGAATACCATGTATAATTATATTAATCTTACTCATTATATATCATTTAAATTCAATGTAAACAATTTTAAAGATAGAAATTAATATAATTATCAAAAATTCAATTAATAAGCTATTTATAAAATTATAAATTTTAATCAAAATATATTTACATGATGCAAAATGATTCAAAATCAAATCAAAATATAATACTTATTAATAATATTTTATTTTTAAATTTTTCCTTCTTTTTATAAGCTTATATTTTTTTAAAAAAAATCAATTATTTAAATAATGTTTGTCTCGCTCAAAATTTATTTTGTAATTAATTTTTCTAAAAAATTAAACTATAAATAATTAAATTGAATATTTAAAATTATTATAAATACACATAAAAATGAGATTTATTATTCATTAAGAAGTATATAGATGTTAAAGGGTTTATGTATTTAGGGGTTTCGGGGTTTATGAGCTTACTGATTTAAGTAAGCAGGCATTTAAAGGTCTTTAGTCTTTATTTAAAAAATGAAATAACAAAAATTTTATTTGTATTATATTTTGAAGGTTATAACCATTGAAAATATAATAATTTTTAAATTTTTTTCAAAATTGAATACAATATTTATTTATTATAATCATAATAATTATATATAATATAAATTCAATATAATCAGTTTTATTGATAGATATTCTAATAAAACTAAAAAAATAAATTAAAAATCTATAATGAAAATGATTCTTATTACTTAAAATATAATATGAAAACCTAAAATGATTCAAAAGCAAAGGAAAATGTATTAGTAAATAATAATTATTTGATTTAAAATTTTTTTTTCTTTTAAAATGTTTATCTATACTTTTTGGATTAAAAATAATTTATATAAATTATATCTAACTCTTAATTTATTTTGTAATTAATATTTATATAAAAATAAACAAATAACTAATTAAAATGAATATTTAATTTATAATGAAAACAATAATATTGAGATTTATTTTTTATTATTTAGGGTATAATGGTTTAATTTATATTAGATCTGTCCACTAAAAATTTAATTTGTAATTAAAATTTCTATAGAAATAAACTGATAAATAATTAAAATAAAAATTTAAAATTATACTGGATACAAATTTAAATGATATTAATGATTAATTATTAATGTATACTAGTTTTATGGTTTAAGTATTTAGAGGTTTTGTCGTTTAGGAGTTTAGTGATTTATGTTTTTAGGCATTTAGTAGTTTATAGGTATTATTTTAATAATAAAATAACAAAAAAAATTTGTACTTTTTTCTCATTTTCATAGGTTATAACCTTTGAAAATATAATAATATTTATAATTTTTTGAAATGTGAATACAATATTTAGTTATAAAAATTTTAATAATTATATATCATATAAATTAAATATAAACAATTTTATTGATAGATATATTAATAATGATCAATAATTAATTTAATAAACTATTAATAATAAGATAGAGATTAATTAATAAACTATTGATAGATATTATAGTTATCTTTTATTAGATAGGTTATATAGTTTTAATGCTTTCAGTATTTAGGGGGTTTTGGGGTTTAGGAGTCTATAGATTTAAATGTTTCGGTAATTAGTGATTTATAATTTTTATTTAAAAAATAAAATTATAAAAAAATTATTTTTGTGATTTTTTATCATTTTTTAAGGTTATAACATTTGAAAATATAAAAATTTTTAATTTTTTTTTCAAAAATAAAAATAATATTTAATTATAATAATATTAATAATTATAAAACATTAAAATTCAATATAAGTAATTTTATTTATCGATATTATAATAATGATCAAAAAATAAATTAATAAACTATTATTAATAAGATTGATAGTAATTAAAATATAATTTAAAAACCTATATTCAATGATTCAAAATCAAAGTAAAATATATTACTAAATAATAATTTTTTGTTTTTAAATTTTTACTTCTTATTATAATCTTATATTTTTTTTTGAAAATAAAATAAATTATTAAAATTATATTGGTCTCACTCATTATTTACTTTGTAATTAAATTTTTAATAAAAAATAAACTAATAAATAATTAAAATGAATATTTAAAATTATAATGAATACAAATTAAAATGAGATTAGTGATTTATTATATATGGAATATCGGTTTATTGGTTTAGGAGTTTAGCAATTTATGTTTTTCGGCATATTGTGGTTTATATATTTTACTTAAATAATAAAAATAAAAAAAATATTTTAAAATTTTTTTCTGATTTTCAAACGTTATAAACATTGAAAATATGATAATTATTAAAATTTTTTGAAATGTGAATACCATGTATAATTATATTAATCTTACTGATTATATATCATATTAATTCAATATAAATAATTTTAATGATAGATATTATAATATTTATCAAAAATTAAATTAATAAACTATTAATAAAAATATAAATTTTAATTAAAATATATTTACATGACGCAAAATGATTCAAAATAAAATGAAAATATATTACTAATAATAATATTTAATTTTTAAATTTTTCATTCATTTTATAAGATTATATTTTTTTTATTAAAAATCAATTTTTTAAATAATGTTTGTCCTGCTCGAAATTTATTTTGTAAATAATTTTTGTAAAAAATTAAACTATAAATAATTAAATTGAATATTTAAAATTATTATAAATAGACATAAAAATGAGATTTATTATTCATTAAGTACTATAGAGATGTCTAAATGGTTTATGTATGTAGATTTATGGGGTTCGGGTTTATTACCTATACTGATTTCAGTAGCAAGCATTTATGGTATATATGCTTTATTAAAAAATGAAATACAAATAAATATTTTTATATTTTTCTCATATTTTCAAGTTTTAACCATTTGAAATATGATAATATTTCAAATTTTTTCAAGAGGTAGAATACAATATTTATTTATAATAATCATAAGAATTATATAAATATAGAATTAATTGTATACCATAATAATTAAAATCAAGGGAAATGTATTATTAAATATGATTATTTTTTTGAATTTTTTTATTTTAAAAAGTCATCTATATTTTTTGGATTAAAAATAATTTATATAAATTATATCTATCTAACTCATAATTTATTTTTTAATTA
>JAREIK010011753.1:0-20493 GCA_029783825.1 Sapria himalayana
TTGGCTTGGCTGGCCCACTAGAACAGTACCTGCTATCGTACCAAAGGCTGCCATTACTCAATTACAAATACAGTTTCGCTGGAAGGAATTTCCCGGGATCAGTACTTCTGTCTGAGCTTTTCTAATCCATATCAGCAAGTCAACAAGGCAAGCTGCGCGACACAACCTTCCCTCCCCCACCCCGGTAAGCCATTTCTACAGAGAAGAATAAGCGATTGCCTTCCACCTGGGATTCCATTTCTACAGAACGGATCAAGGCAAGTTTGGAGAAAAAGCGAAAGCGAAGGCAGCGATAGGAGAAATCTTTAGGAGAATTTCCCGTAGTTTCAGAGGAAGCTAACCTCACTCGTTCCGTAGCTCGCTGTAGGATCCACTTCCAGAGGCAGTCGCTCAAAGAAGGATGTCGTTTTCCAAGCCCAAGCTAAGTAGGCATGCCGATAATCGCTTTGGCTTTTGCAGGTCGAAAAAGAGATTTTGATGTACTGAACTTCACTTTTCCTCGTGAGGATTTGAAAGACTGAGATTGTTTGCTTGCCTGTTGAAGTTAGTGTTCATCGCTTGGAAACTGCATCTCCACTACTAAAGAGAAAGAGTTAGCACAGTACCTTTTAACACGGATAAGGACTGGCAGGTTTCGGTTGAACCGCTAGACTCGGGTTCTGCGGAAGCTGCTGCTTGAAAGCGAGTAGAGTTTGCTGATTCTGCAATAGATCACAATAGCCCTTCTTTATTCTGCTCACTTCGAGAGGGTTCCTTGCATGCTTCAGATTAGCAATCCACTTTCCTCAGGTTGCTTGTCTTCAAGGCGGAAAGATCAGATTCACTAACCCATATCTGCGCACCAGCCCTTTTGCATATAGCACTCCATAACTGGGGAAATAGGGGCACCTGCCCTTTTGCATATAGCACTCCATCCTCTCCCCTGGGAAATGCCATCGATCAATTGAAGAACGATGCGAGCAGCAACTCTTTCTTTCCTCTGTTGGATTGGAGGTTTCAGAACCGGACCGGATAAGTATAAGTAAAATAAAATAAAAGAATCTTTTGGATTGACCCATGCATGCCACCCCCAACTTGTGAGATAGCCCTTCGGAAACAAAGGCGTAGGCCTCCGGCGTACAAAGATTTCTCCTAGGGCCGGGTACGCATAATGCGGAGGGAGTCAGTGTTCGTCGTCGACATCAAAGGCATAGGGGCCAAGCCAATTACCCTAGCGAGCGAGCCTTTGGATTGGCCCAACCACCCTTGGTTTTGTTGCCTGAGCGTCTGCTCTTGCTGCCTTTTAGTCAAGTCATCTTCTTAAGATTCGACATCTTCGGCTGTTGATTCCGATGCGTCTCTTTCTTCGTCTTTTTTTGACTTTTTGAGTGACTATACGGACGTTGGAAGAATACCTTGAACAAACTAGGGTTTCAGCGTGCTGCGTGAGAACGAACTGTACGTGAAGAGAGAGAAGTGCAGGGCAGACGAAGGTGTTATTTATCGCGCGCCTGACATTATGCAAGTCAATTCAAAGCTTATAATCAAAGCACTAGTTGTACCTATCATAGCATAGCATAGGAGGAGTTCTTTTCCGGATGTGGAAGATGAGTCGACTTACTACATCGCGTTAGCTTACTGAGCCTAGCTACAGGCTGTCGATGAAGCAAAGCGACCTAGCTACAGATACACCCAAATACATATAGAAAACCAACTCTTTTGTGAGTCGGAAATCCATACTCTTTTTAGATTCCAGAACTGATAACAAGATCTACTTCAGACATCGAAAGAATGAAACTGACAGCAACAACAACAAAGAACGCCGCTCTAACAGCAACTGCAGCCAAGGTCAATTGCTCGCCTTCCGGTATCAATCTTAGGAGGTGCAAGAGCTGCTCGGAGCGAGCCATTACGTATCTCCTAAACTGGGGGTTAGGAAGACTGAGTCGAGCCATCACCCATTGAAAGTGATATTCTCATTAGCAGAGAGAAAAGTGGGAAGATTGAATCGGGAACAGAAAACGAAGCAGGAACAGACTTGTCCTGTCCTTTGGTCGAGTTTGCTTCTCACTTCCAGAGCCCTCACCACTTCCTGCGACAGCTAACAAGGGGCATTTAGGACAACTCGTTCATTTAGCACAACTTCATTCCGCTCGGGCCTCTCTTTGCTTTGGAGAGTCCCCTCTTTCCAATCAATAAATAGTGTGCTGGCTCGCTATTCATATTATTTCTGCTTGACCGGTACCCAGAACTCCATTTTAAATTAATTCTGGGTCTGGGCGCTTAGCAGCCCCTACTTTCACATTTCTTCCTATGAAACTACTTGGTCTACTTCCATTTAGACTGAGATGGCTTCTCTTTCGACGGGTTGATCCGGGCTTCCCCACTTCAACACTCGCAGGAAAGAAAGAAAAGACCTGAATGACTTCGGCGATTGATTGAGTGATTGCCCGACCGAGACCGAGGATATTGTTCTAATGAAAGATAAATGATAGTAAAGAGAGTGTCCCTTAAAAAAATCTATATGGCAAGTGGATATCCGGCAAGTTAAGAACATAAGAGACAAGACTCTAAGCACATGGCCTTTAGGAGAATAGCTTTCTCCGAGGATCGACTGGTTCACTGGGCTTGGCTGGTGGACTAGATAGGGACAGGAAAGTGAGTGACAGGACCTTTTAAAGAGCCTGAATCCGGTGTGAGGCTTCTGCTTCTTTCTATGTCTATGGAGGAAAGGCCCTAACAGGTCAGTCAAGTTTCGCAGGAAATTGTAGCGAAGGCAAAGCTACTGAAGTAGCTTTGTGCAAGTTGAGTAAGCGATAGCTCACGCAAACGCTATTGAAAGTTAAGTTCAGTAGCCTGAGGAGTGTCTTCGAATCTTTTTTAGCCAAGGACCGGGTGAGCCAGCATATAGTGCAAAGCACCTTTTCGGAAAAGTCCACAGATGGATCGTTCCTAGGTCAACGGTCAACGGGCTTTGACTTCGTGGAGCTTCAAAGCATTCCCGCTCCCTTTGCAATCCAATCCCGGAACTACGGCTCCAAAGGATCGTGCAGTGGATGTGTCGGGTTCGAAAGTATCTCTTCCTCCTGCTGCCGTTGGAATTGTGTGTTCGTCTCTGCCTGTTCAAAGAGCGACAATCAAAGGTCTTAAAGGAGCACGTATCTGCCTGACTTGAAAACAATCCAGCAAACGAAGGCTCGAAAGCCGGATTCCATTTGATCGCCCCCTCCGATGAATGATTGTTTGTTCTTGCTTTATTACCGGAGGACTACCGCTGGAAGGCGTTGTCACTGCGACTTGGTGCCTAGTGTGCTCTTCACGGAAAGGAGTGAAACGAACAAGGAGAGAGAGTCAACCCTAATGTCAGTGATAATAGGAAAGGAAGAGACAGAATCACATCTGCTTGGCTGGTCGACACAGGCAGGGTCGCTGGGAAGGATACAGATGGGGTCCATTGAAAGCAAAGTCAGGACGAGAAGGGTTGAACGGGAAGAACGGGTTGTGGAGCTTTAGTTCGGCTTGGCTGGTCTTAATTCCATGAAGAACTCGGATTCGACAAAAGAATCAAAACCATAGCTGTGAGGCTTAACAGACAAAGAAAACGCCACTGATCGCTCCGCTTGTCTTCTTGGTAGAGTAAGGGCTCAGGGTACCTTCCATGAATGAGCGAGAGCTGTTTAAGAAAGAGGCGGAACATCGCTCTCCGTGGCAGCAAAGGGAAAAGGAGATATTGATTCAGTCGGAGGTAGACTTTCGATGAGCGGAAGTAGATGCACAATGAGATTCACCCTGGATTGACTGTGAGCTAGAATAGACAGCCATTTCATCAGCTGTGGGACTTTTTAGATCAATTGCTATTGAATAGGCAGAGTTAAATAGTCTAAGGAATAAGACAAAAAACTGGCATAGTTAGCAAGAAAAGGAGCTCTGGGACTGATGACGTTCTTGTTCTAGTTCTAGTCTTTTCCAGTAACCGTTGTTTGCCTTGGAGCTCTTGCTGGAATAATGGGTGGTGGAGGAAATGCTCTGTTAGGAAGTGAATCTGAAGGGCTTGCTCTCGAAATGTTGTTGGAATATCAGCAGTTAGGGTAATATAAGCTCCTGGCGGACGGTTTTTGGGAAGTTACTCAATAGTAGTCAAATATAAGGAGGAAGGAAGCCAGGGAGTATCAGTCTTTCTTTTTGATCTCAAGCCTTACTGCACACAAAGCAAGTAATTCGATATGCCCTTCCCTTGCACTTCATTACGAGATAGGGGATATACGGAAATAGGGCTAGGTGCTGCGGGATTTCTTTTTTTACGGAATTTACTAAGGCCTACCCTACCCTAGGTTGGACAGCTTTCAGACTCTTGGTAAGGTCTTTAGCGAAAGGTTTCCTTCCACTCCAATCCAAGCTTCAATTGCAGTGACAGCTAAAGCTAAAAAGTAAAATATTTATGTTCGTAGACACAGCTTAGACATCGCCCACTGACCTCGTGTTGGTATACTTAAATCTTCCCTCTATCTGAGTGTGATAACTAGAAGGTAATTGATTCGCTTAGTACGCCCTAGCTCTAAGGGCTAAGGAAGGTTTGATCTCTATTCGTTAATCTCTTTTGATCACCTGGCATCAAAGCTAACTAAGGGAAGATTTCGCTAAAGATAGAACCGACGGGATCTTGCTTAAATTTCACGTATCGAAAAGGTTTAAGAACGCGCCCTCTAGTGCTTTAGCTAACAATATTGGGATCACTTGAAGTGAATAACATCTTTTATTATTCCCCAATCGGAATGCATTTTGGAGTTCAATAACCCGGAAATCATATACTTTTAAAGACCAGGCTATCTCCGACAGGCGAGAGTCCCATCTGTTCACGAAAGGAAGAAAACCTCGAACTGAGTCCCGCTAACCGCTTCTTGCTAACAAAGGAGAGCGCACCACCGTTACTTACATTACACTCTCTTTTGAATGTGCACCTGACAAGCAATCAATCCTCCGCACTAAGATCATGTTAAAAGCACGCATAGACGCACTAATGCTAAGGGCTGGTGCGCATAGCCGTTTCTACTGTGGAATTAGTCCTAGGCGAAAGCTTCCTCGATTCACGTCGCAAACAGTATTTGTCCAATGAAAACATGCAAAGAGCAGATAAGGCTGATCTTTCTTCTTCAGTGCCAGGCAAAAAGGAAAAGGGGGATGAATCTCTATCGACTTCCTTTTTCATCACTTGGATAACATCTGAGATGAGGAAACTCCTAGTGCTACTCCTCCTGCTAGTACTACTTTTAAAGCAAAGATTCGTACTGATTGCGCATACCCGCAATGAACAAGCAACGGATGTGCGCCTACCAGGACTGATTGGCTTCAGACTGTAATACATGCATCTTGGATCTCATGCGACGATTGTACGTCGAGGACTTTGCTGATGATGGGTATCGAACTGCTTCATCGACAGAACGATATACTTATTCTGCTCCTACGTATGGATAAAGTCTTCATCTATTGTTGTAAGGGATGCCGGGGCAAGTCGCAGGTTCTGATGCTGGGCATGGGTATGGGTCTCGATCAGGACCATCCTAAGAAAATAAGAAAATAAGCACCCCGTCCATAACCCGAACTTCGCTGACTCACATACTCTACCTTGGTTGGTTGCTGGCGACTTCGGTTGGCTCTTCATCGGAAAAAACGGAGGGTTCGCCGGTTTCAGAGTTCGAGATGTGCTGAGTTTCCTGAAGTGATGAATCACTATAAAGTTACATGCATCCGCATGTCACTATAATATGATTGGATCAAAGCCCTTATTTACTGGCTACTTCTTCAAGCTATGAAAAAGAAGACAAGCGAAGAGAGACTCCAAAGTCAATATCCGATGACATGAGAACTATCTACTTCTATCCATCAACAATAACTCCATCTTTGGGCTACTCGTTATATATCCCCTTTGATAACTTATTCAATGTCTCTCCTCGAATACAGGATGGGTAGCCTACTGGAAAAGTGATTAAAAGGAAGGGCCAAGCTAGGCAACAAAAGGGATTCCCTTCCGATGCGTACTCAGGAAGAGAAGGTCCTCATTGCCGAGCTAGGGAAATGAAAGAGATGCCTGTCGCATGCGTGCTTGATATCCGAGATGCGCTTCCCTTGACATGGCGGGTACAAGATCCTTTCCTTACAGGCTGCTCGATCTATCAAAGGACTATCTCAAAGGAGAGAATAATTGAATTGAACGAAGCCTAGCCACTATTGGGCTCTATAAAAGTTGCTGGCGGCAGTCAAGGGTTCCCGCGTGTTGCCTTTTCATTAGATCTTCTCGCTATCTACGAACACCAATAAATGCAGAAAGTAAAGGAGGCCCAGACGTTGTGGAAACTTAGATATTAAATTGCCTATTTATTTGAGGCAGCATCAAAGTTAGAAAAGAGCGCTTGGTTCTCTAGGCTTAGGCTGATGATAGAATTCAATTAAATTAGAGTAAAGATTCCTATCTTTCCGGACTAGATCAGATATGGGGAAACATCTGACGAGGAATATAAAAAAAGTATGATTGCGTGGCAGAAGCCTCTACATGTCAATCCTCTGATTCCTTTACATTATAATCAAATTAACCCAGACTCTTTTTAAGTACTCAGATCCTGGCCAATGGTTCGTGTCGGGGAAAGACGACTAGCTGAGCCGATGTTTTACGTCAAGTAAGGGTGACTAGTCGACCCAGCTTTCCATTCATCTGATGTGGCAGCCGCTGACAAATGAGCGGCAAGCCCTCTTATCTATATAGTTGCGACAACCAATAAAGGAATTCATTCAAGACCCCCTAAAGAATTGGGATCCGCTGCCTTAATCTAATTTCGGGATTTTATCTCCCGCCGACATGGTGTGCTCTGTCACAGGCGTGGTCAACACGTGGGCAGCCATCGTTTTATCCTTCGCCACAGAAGAAGACTCCCCCCGAGCCTTACTTGACTCTCCGGAGGCACCTCCCTTTAAGCCGGACCGCTCCTCTTTCGCTCGAGAGATGGCAACTGAGCCGCAGAGCAAGACGAGGCTGGCTGAAATCTGCAATCGGCTAGGCTCGGCGGAATCGCTCTTGTCCTCTACTCAGCTAGAAACGGACAAGTCTGTTGACGAATTCTTGCAAGCTGAGATTGCTCTTTCCGCAGCCCAAGAGGCTTTGAGGATTTCCTGTCTTTACCACAGAAAGAAGGATATATTTGTCCCTCTTTCCTTTACTTATAAACTGAGCTCCTGAGTTAGGGAATTGGGCTTCGGGAAAAGGAGGGGGGCTGGTTATGGGTTCCTGGGTACTTAACCTTGTTTTGAATTCCTCATTTATTGAACTGAGTTCAGAGTCACTGCCAGAAGGCAGTTATCGGAGTGAATGAGTTGCTTCTTTCCTGAGTTATAGTCATTAAGAGATGATTGACTAGCTATCCTAGGGATTTCTTTCTTTCACTTATGAGTGAAGGCGCGGAGTTTTTTATCATCGATAGACTCCCCATCTCGTAGGCTATCTAGCACTAACTATCTAAAAAAAAAAGGGATTCGAATTCGACTTCTTGTATGTAGATTTAGCAAACAAGCCAATGCCAAACTCTATCGAGTCATCAAATAAATTACCGCTCCGTGGGGCCCGCCCTTCTAGCTCAACCGCAGAGCGGTCGGTGATTAACTGACTGGTCCTAGGTTCAAATCTTACTTATCCTTATATTCTGGTGATATTACTTCGAGCCCGCTTGTGTTATACTTGACACTTATTATCCTGCATTTAAAATGAGATGTTTCGACATATTCTCCCTCTAATGGATCCCTCGGGGAAATGATTTGTATTTGCTCTTCTTTTAGTTGTTGCAGTTGACTTTAAAAGATGAATCTGATACACATTGATTGTAAGGGCCCTTTCTTCCTGATACATTTTGGTATCTCGTTTCCGATCATGACAATAGGGACATTAGTCCTTTTTGTACTGTCGGTTGAAGACTTTGACTCAAGTGTCGACATCTGTCCATCTAAGAGTTGGACTAGTCTTTCTTCGAAGTCCTTTCCTCCTTCTGTAGGTGACATTTCCTTCCTTTCCGTCTGCGGCTCTTGGACCTTCTCAAAGAGCCAGAGGTCATCCCTGTCCTCTGGGGAACTCATTTAGACGTGAATCGGCAAAATGGATTCGGAGCACAGGGCTTAGAAAGATGAGATAAAGATCGATTTGAGATTGAGATAGAAAGATTCTAATTAGAGAATAACCCCTTTTTCCAATAGTGACATCTATCCCACTAGGGGATTCATCTATAATAAGGGAAAAGATCTACAACCTAGTAAACTAGCCTATTTGTCCTATTCTTCCTAGCATTATTCCTGGTGCTCTCACTTCTCGGACTAGTACAGGTCCAAACCAAAGCTCCAAAAGTCTAAGGATCAGGAGAGAAAGCAGGTCAACGATAAATAACCTTCCCTACCTCTCTCTGTCTCTGCTTTGATGTATTTTCCTTCTATAAGATAAGGTTGTATTGCGGATGTTGTATTGTTCTTAACTTAAGTTGTAGACCTACGAAGAAGTCATATGCACAGTAGGAATGGAATGCCTTCGGCCCATGTATATATTCTTTACACTTGCAGGTCCTGGAGATATGATCGTAAGCACAGGGAAGAGAGAGTGTATTCGATCGACTGTGGTCTTCCCCTTCCTTAGCCCTATCGCGCTAAGCGATTCATCATTCATTGTACTAAGGCATTTTAAGACTTTGCAAGAGAACGAACTTCCCCTATGCTCTCTCGTTCTCCTTCCAAAGCACGGAATGCAAGACATGAGGGAGATGGTTAATTTGACTATTGTTCTTCCCTTGCTTTAAGAGTACTTGAGAGAGCCTTGGGGAACATCCAAGCAAAGAAAAAGTTCTTTTCAACAAGAAGACGAAGGTGTAGTCTCCAACGATCATCATGCGGCCGATTCTCAGTTTTTGTATATGAGCGAAGACATGCAAGTCAAAGAGAGAGACATGCCAAGGAGAAAGCTATCCGGACAGGATAGTAAAGAGGATAAAGCAAAAGAGACGTGAAAGTGATCTTTCCAACTGTCTAACTCCTCCTTACCTTGATTGTCTACTTGTTGGCTGAAGGAAGGTGTATTAGTAATCTCTCAAGGCCAGGGAGAGTGTATTCTGCTGGTTGTTTAAATATCTCCCATGCACTTTCCAACCTTGATTGAATCTTTTAGCCTCTCCCAAGTGTATTCGTTGTCCTAAGATATCTCTTGTTTTGCTTGTTCGATCAACCCCGAGCAATTCCAAGAGCCAATGGCACATTTCTATAGACCAATCGACCATTTGATACCCAGCTTGACTGCTTGCTTATATGCTTTACACTTGCAAGCATTGAAATATCGTCAGAAAAGAAGGACTGAATGCATATATTCTTTACACGTGCATGTCCTAGGGAATTCGTAAGCACAAGAGAAGCTTCGGCCATGTATATTCTTTACACATGCAAGTCGGGAGCGATAAAACGGAAGTGCGCGCTAGCGCACTCCGGCTTTCGAGCCTACGTTTGCTAGGCAGAAAGAGAGGGATAAGACGCGGGGTAGAGTAATTGGTCAACTCATCAGGCTCATGACCTGAAGATTGCAGGTTCAAATCCTGCCCACGCCTAATCACTTGAGATGCATTTTTGGTATCGTATCGGTGGTACTGGACAAGCTCATAATCTCCTATCTTCTTTCTTCCTTTCTTTCCCATGACGACTATTCCCCGTTATCTCCTATTTATAAGCAACGATGGTCGATTCTTTTCATCTTCCTAGCCACTGATCTTCTTTTTGACCAATTGGGATTTGTTTACTATTTTATGTCCCCACGGTGCGGTTCCCAAGTCTCCCTCCGTTTGGGGGGTCGTCTCATTCTTTCTCATAAAAATGGGCTGCTCCGGGGCGGGGGTCTTTTTTCTCGTCCTTTGGAAGTAGAAGGGCGAGCACAAGTTTGATATCCAGGGTAGAGGCGGGAAAGCCAATGGCAAGACTCGACTTCAAATCCGGTATAGTTTCTCCTCACAAATTCCACCATACTATAGCTGGGAAACCCTTGCTACTGGCACTGGGATGCGAGACCGGCGCGGCGACTTGGGCTTGCTTTATTGAACTATTGAACTATTGACTCTTTTTATTCAACATAGGAGACGAGCTCACCAGAAGAGAGAGAAGGTTGCTTGCTTTTGGTCATCTGTCAGGCTTTGGAGCGTATGAATCCATTGTGCCTTCCCCGGTGATCCTGCAATGGTTGAGCGAACGGGAAGTCGGAGCAAGGATGACTGGGGCATGATTTACTTGGTGTTCAGCCTGAGCAATGAAACAGATTACTTCCGGATCCGGATCAATATAGCCACGTACTTTCGGAAAGATCCTATATAAGCAAAACTTGATCTTCTTCTCACTATCCAAGGTTAACGTACTCGATAAGATGCAGGCAAGCAAGAGCTTTCTCCTTTCTCTTTCATGACCCCTTTCACCTCAACCCCAATCATCTTCGACAGTTGCCTGGGACGTCCTCTGACTACGGGAGAGGGATCTTGAGCAGGATAGGATCTTCTTCCACGGTCGGAGTGACCCGAAAGTCCAAATCGGTACGCAGGGTCCAAAAAGTGGAGCATAGCTCTCAACATAGGAACATCCACGGGTGTGAACGGCTCTTTTGGCTGTATCTTTGAGCGAACACTTCTTTTTCTGCGTGAGACAAGTGAAACCACAACCCTGGCAACCTCCCTCTGACCCTTTTGTCAGTCCCTGATCTAGTTGCTTGCCTCAGAGCCTGCTTTCCCCAGCCTATTCCCCATACCGGATATTCCCCTTGTCGGAGTCAGTGTAATTGCTACTTGCAGGTAGTTTGAGTTCTGTTTCAGCCAGTGGGATACTTGCAGTTGGAGAACTGTTTCTTATGGGATCTTCTCCAGTTCAAAGCTGCTCCTCTTTTCATTACGATTCAAAGGCCCGTCTACTTCTTCAGTTTCATTCATTCAATCCCTTTCCAGTCCAGCAGTCCCCTTTCCTTTACACAAAAGACAGTTTTCAAGCCTTTACTTTCCCCCGGGTAATAAAGATAGTATCAGCACCTGTTATTGCAGTAGTCGTCCCTTCCAGCGAGTGCTCTTTCCCCAGATCCAGTTACAATTTGAGTTGCTTTTTCCTATAGGATTCCTTCCGCATTCTACTTCAATAGCTAAGGCCTTTTCTAAGCCTGTGCCCACGGTGCGGTACGCCTATCCAATTGCCCCACGGAGCGGTAAGGCTCTCCAGAAAGTGCAGTTATTCTTCTCTCTTAAGAGATTTAACTTCCAGTGGTTGTGGTTAGAAGGTCGGATAGTTGCTAAAAGGTATAGCCATTTAAGGGGCCTTATCACGCCTTAGGCCTAAGTGGGATTTGATCTTTCTGCTACTTGCCACTCCGAAGTTTACGCTGCAGGGATGTCCACCCACTAGGCCACAAAAGAAAATCCCTCAATCGAATCCAAGCGGATTTACCCGACAAATCAGTAGCCTGGATTGCATTGGCAGCATTCATATCGGAAAAAAGAATCATAACGATTGCGCAATAAGTTCATGGATCCTTCTTATAAACTGGTCACCACCAGCAATCGAAGAAAACGGAAGTGCACGCATTAGCTTAGCTGCAAGAAGACTAAAGCGCCTAAGGCACAAGAAGAAAGCTTTATTATAGCTGTCCAAGTATCCACACCTCCTCCCTTGGCCGGGTGATTACGGCCTATTTAAGACAGGATCGAAAAATGCCTAGGATTTTATCATTCACTCCCACTTGAAAGTCATTGTTTGTTCATCTCTATCAGACGCAATCAGTTAATATTCTTAGTCGCTCGGAGAAAGGTAGCGAAGTACGAGTGCTCAATTCAGATTCGATATCTGGGCTTTCTTCTGTTGGAGTGAATCCCTTGCTTGGTCTGTTGCGGCTCCTCTTCCAGTTCGAGTGGGAGTTGCCGGTGTTGGAACATAATGCTTGGCTGGCGAAGTCGTGGAATTCGGTAGGTACGTCGCTTCTTTCTTTATAAATGTCTTTCTGGTTGGCTAGTCAACGGCTGGCGCTTGAATGAGTGTGCTTGCTTTGGTACAATAATAAGTACAACAAGCCAATAAGAGCGAATCTTTGCTGTACTCCGGACTTCTCCCAACAGCCTTGGCTTCAGACTGTATGGCGGAGACAAAAGAAGTTCGCAGGCAGAGCGGAGAGCGAACCGCTTTCGGATACTGGGAAGATAAAGAGGTGCTGCTTTTAGGAGTGATCTTTCTAGTCATCATACTTGCTTGACCAGAAGAATAGCGTAAGTATAAGTAATAGAATGTGGGATAACGGAATTGTAAAAAGCCTGTCTTACCAGAAAAGATGTAATAGGCGAGGGGGAATCAGACTAGGCTGTCACTGTTCTAGAAGAGGAAGCGTAGCTGGCACGAATCGATAGCAGGGAAAACCCTTAGGAAAGCACCCGTTACTGCATTCCTGAAGAGTGAAAGCTTCAAAAGAAATGACTTATACCTACCGTCACGAGTGGAACTACTCTTTCAGGAAGGGCGTTGAGCTTGATTGATGAAGCCATGAGATGCTGCTAAACGAAAGCCAAAGAAGTCGGGTATCTCCTTCAGGCGGGACACCGTATAATTATAATATAGTAAGCCAATCTCTTGATGAAAGATTTCAATATATCAATTCACTTTTTAGAGAAAGACGAGGACGAGATAGACGTCTAAGTCGTACAAGTAAAGAGATCTAGTCAAGGATTGCATCAACCAGATTAAGAGAATGTGGCTAGCTGGAGAAATGTGGAAACAAATTAGTTAAACAGCTAGTCCTCTTCCCTTCCCCAAGGGAGCCATATGGAGACCGTGGCTGGTCAACCGGCTGTAGAAGCTTTTACTCGAGGGGGTGCTCTTGGCCCAGTGAATATCGCTTATTCTGGTGTTTATCAATGGTGGTATACAATCGGTTTACGCACTAATTAAGATCTTTATACTGGAGCTCTTTTTCTATTATTTATTTCTACCATAGCAGGTTGGTTACACCTACAACCAAAATGGAAACCGAGTGTTTCGTGGTTCAAAAATGCCGAATCTCGTCTGAATAATCATTTGTCAGGACTCTTCGGCGTAAGTTCCTTGGCTTGGACAGGGCATTTAGTACATGTGGCTATTCCTGCATCCAGAGGGGAGTACGTTCGATGGAAGAATTTCTTAGATGTATTACCACATCCCCCCAGAAAAAGGGGTTAGCCCCGCGGGGAAAGGGAAGTGGGAAGTGGGTCCCTTTCAGACGTGCAGATTGAGATTGGTAGGATATAGGCGTTAGGCTCTTTCGATGGCACTTAAAGGCCTGTTATCGTACTCTTTCGTAGATAGTTGTCAAAGACACTGTAGAGAACTAGTATCTCGGGCTAGGGACTCTCTATCCATATACTATAAACTGGATTTATAGCGAGCTTGTACTATTAGAACAAGGGCATAGTTTTAGGGACACTCACGTCTGTTTTTACAAGTCACACTTTTCTCTATATTCAAGGGACTCACGATTGTGCAACGAAGTCGCCTATTCGGCGATATTCACATTTCTTCTGGAATAACCTATCATATGTGGCCTCTGCCGCTGTTCACAAGTACAAGATGAGGATCAGCAACAGGTATTACCAGAGTCTCATAGCTTATTTGACAGAGACGACGTTTAACCCTTTCCGCGGCGTGAACCTTGCGGGCAGAAGAGAGCGATATTATACTTCTTGATTCTATCAAACCTGAAAACGAAGCCTCCGGTAAACAAGCTATAAAAGAGGAATACCGCCCTCTCTAGCTAACCTGGATTCTACCTCACTATCTCTATTAAGAGGAGTAATACTGGACCCCTACGGTACCCGAGCAAGGAGGAGAAGGAGAAGGCCAACAACCTGGAAATCGGACACCCTGCAATTGGTGTTGCTTTAGCTGGAGTGGAGGGATTGTTGAAAGAATTCATTCTCCTGCCGGGTCTCTCCCCCTGCTCCTAGCAACCGCCCCTTTCGTTTTGAAGTGGTGCCTTCATGAGAACTTTTGGGAGCTTATCAGTAACAACAGGCTGTCCCAAGGTGAGTTGCCCCAAGCTATCAATCATATTACATCTGTGCTTAAGGAATGGAATCCATTGAAATTGGGGAATCTCTTCCAAAACAAACGACGGTTGCTTGCTCGTTTGGAAGTTACTCAGAAGGCTATGGATGAACGCCCCTCCCCTTTCCTGGAAAGTAGCCACAGAATATGCTTTTTGACCAATAGCTACATAAAAACATATTACATTTTACATTTTGACCTTGTTGATTGAGAATCGTATCTGTTGCTACTGCTGTTTTACCGGTCTGTCTGTCCCCAATAATGAATTCTCGCTGACCACGTCCTATAGGTTAGGTATAGGGATCATCGAATCAATAGCAATAAGCCCCGTTTGAAGAGGCTCATATACGGAACGTCGCGAAATAATACCCGGAGCGGGAGATTCCATTATCAGAAGCTTAAATTGAACCTCTACCATCAATAGGTTTAGCCAGGGCATTTATAAAACGACCCAACAAGTAAAGGCCTCGCCTCACGGGTATCTGAGCAATTCTTCCTGCTTGTAGTATCAGCAAACCATCGCCCATTAATACAACACCGACATTCTTTTATTCCAAATTCGGAGCAATGCCTATTGTACCCTCTTCAAATTCACCTGCCCTTCTTCATCAATCCGGTTCTTCTCGATGGCAGCTACAAGAGGGAACTAGGCCTGGACAATCTCATCAAACAAATGAGAACTATCAAAGGCATGAAAGAGGGAAGGCGCACTCTTGCACGATCGTTGTACTATCCGACTGAGGAGGGAAAGGGGGCTTTTCTACCTTTAGCAAGGCTAGCGCTATAGGGCTGTGAGCGTGAACCATTTTCAGTCGTAAGGCAGGCTACTGACTAAGGCATTTCATCAGCAAGGGAACTAATTGCGAGAAAAAAGGCATATTTGAGCAAAGGCAACTTTTAAAAGGCATTAAAGGCAAAGCCCTTATTCTTTCAAAATGGGCATATGGGTGATAAGGAACTTTCAACAGGCATGGACAGAAGGAAGCCGCTCCTTTTAATAGTGAATGTCGGAAATCGTCTTCCCGGATCACCGAAGATGGACAAACAAAAAAGGATCTGCTAGGCCCAAAAAGGGCTCAATTCCTTCCCCATGAGGAAGAAGAACCAGTTATACACAGGGGAGCCTACAACCTCGACCTCAGTATGAAAAGCATCTAGGAATCGACGGTGGTCAATCTTCCTTCGTCTTTGGCATCTCGACTGGTGGGCATGAAAACAAGACTTGAAGAGGGCTCAGGTATCAACGTCCTTAGCCCGCATTCATCAATATAAATAAGAGTAGCAGTCGTATAGGTATAGGCTAGCGCTTCCTTGCTTGCATCCGAAGTAGCGATTCCCTTCCTCGCTCAGGAAAGTAAGAAATAAAGGCATAAAGCAAGTACTGCGAACCCCTTACAGCACGAGATTGGACAGTGATGGGATTCTTTGGGCTAGGATGCTAACCTGAGACTGACAATCAATCGTACGCTAGTCTCTAAGTTACAGCTTTGGCTCTCTCTTTCCATTCTTTTCTTTTCTTCGATTAGCAGACGATTTTCGTTCCCTTCTTTGGTCACTGAGGAGCTTTTAGGCCCTTTTGCAGTCTTTCCCAGTACCCCATCTAGGACAAATATTCTTTGAGATGTGGCATTAGCGGTCTTTGCTATTGGAGTTCTTTGCCCATCTATTGAATCTGACTCTAGAAAATCATTTTCACTGGGAACAACTCCTGGCTCTAAAGAACAAGACTCTTAACAAACCTGGTTCATTATAAAAAGCGGAATCCAATACCTGTAGTGCCTCACTTTCCTGAAAGCAGGAAGCATCCATTTCTTTGACATCTTAGGTATTGGGTTCATTTTTAGCCTCGAATAGACGGAATGAGTCTGATTACTGGATTGACGGCTTGACTGCTTGCTTTACTTACTTTACGCTGGGTGAGACCGAGAACTCGATTCGGGAATATCATTAGCCCTCGAATGCCCTCTTACTCTTGGAGAAAGGAAACCATCTGTTTGAGAGCATCGAATCGAGTAATGCCCTTCCCCTTGTGGTTTTGGAGAACATCCTCTTATGGTCACTGGCAATTCTTACTTACGACGTATCTCTGTCGATCCGTACGCGCACAGAAAGCAATCTCGTACAGGTGAACAAGAAAGCGATCCAACTCCTTCCATGTGGCTATCGGTAGACCATTGTGTAGGATGTCGCCCGCTCTGACTCATACGGCAAGGAATACCTAACCTTTGGATGACATGCTTGATCAGCTTGCAGGTGCTAGAGTGTTCTCTAAGCTTGAGATCAAGTCAGGCTATCATCAAATCCGAATTAGACCGGGTGCTGAGTGGAAAACAGCCTTCAAGACGAGGGATGGACTGTCCGAATGGTTGGTTATGCCATTTGGGCTATCCAACGCCCCGAGCACATTTATGAGGGTGATGAATCAAGTGCTCAGACCATACATTGGCAAGTTTGTAGTTGTGTATTTTGGTGAAATACTTGTCTACAGCGCCGACCAAGATGTACTCCCATTCTCACACTAGCAATATAAGAGTTGATTGGCCCAAAAAATGACCATCGTAAGAGAGCAGTTCTTCATTCACAGAATCAGTATTCGTGTAGGGTCCACCCCTTACGGATTGCGCATGGGCCGCAGAATGCTCGCTGAGGGCAGGCCCTCTTCCCGGTTAGAACAACCTGGTCATCCTATAACGTATATAACGTAGGCCCACACATCTCTAGAGAGAGAAAGGGGACGGAGACTCAGACTATGGGATAGGATAGTACAACCCATATCATCCTTTCCGGTGCAGGGGAATGCCTTCCTTCACGCCTGGGCATCTAATGCAACCCCCGAGGAACAGGAAAAAGCCCACCATCGCAAAAACGGCTTTGAAGCTCCAAGCAAATCTCCATCACCGTATCACGGTTCACACATTCACCTAAAATCGTTGGTCTCTTTCCTTCTTCGTGAGAGAGGGTATAAGCCACGAAAAACGATCACCGAGAGTGCTTGCTAAAATGTATAGGTGTGGCTATCGGTCAACAAGACAAGCAGGCATCCTAATTCCCATCGCAATTCTCCGCGTTCGTAGCGGAGGTCCATGGCACTAGACCGGTCAAGGGGTGCGAATCAGAGGGATCGAAGAGTCTTCCATTTAGCCTTTCTTCAGGGAGGCCCCTAGGCGGTTCACTTTGAGTAGTGTATGCGCAAGGATTTGGAGTTCATGGTGATGCTTCTTCTTCTTTCAACTTGAAATATGGCCCGCCTATTTCCTATTTTGTTCCGTCCTCCTGATAAGAGGACGTTTCTGTACCCCATGACCTGACTCAAGAAAGAAGACTAGCTGAGATCGATCGCCCATGACCTGTCCAGTAGGGTATCGACCGTGAAAAGAGATCCGTTTTGGCTTTCACTCAATGATAGCTTTCCTTGTCATGTAATAGGTGATCTAAAATCAAAAAGCAAGGATGATCTACCACCCCTTCCTATTCATGGGAGGTGGCACTCAATCCATATCTATCGACCAATGAATTACTCTATAGTTGCTTGCCTGAGTAAATCAATCTCTATATCGCACTAGCTTGCCTTCCTTCTCTACCTTGTATTCACGTAATATTAATCAGTGGAGGATCTCTCCGTATATTGATCAGTTCCTTAGCTCTAACGCGCTAAGCGATTATATTCCTTTAGTTAGAGATGGACCTTTTCTTATGATATAGCAGTGGAGCACCTATGAATGACTTCTGATAAGCTTGCCTTCCTTCTTCACCAATGATTTACTTCATATTAATATAGAGAAGTGGAGCTAGCTAGCATCTCTATCTATGACTCCATCTCGATCTACAAATTCATGAGACTCGAAAAGCTATCATCGAACAGAGAGACAGATTGAATCGAGACATTTGTATCTTCTTTTATTGAGGATTTGGTAAATGCCGTCATAGATGTCGTGAGATCCTCTCCTTAAAAAAGACTAGGGCCCTCTCCTGCTAAAATGAAAGGCCTGCTACTTCTGCTTCTGACCTGGCTCTAGACTCGAAACTACAGCTCTAACTGGAACTCGAAGGCAGGCAGAAGAAATAGAACTCCAACTTCAACAGGCCCCCCCTAAAAGCAAGAGCTTACTGCTCACCATCATACGCGTGCGCTATACTCAAAAAGAAAAGAAGCCGCACAATGCCCAAGGAGGAATCTAAGCTTATAGTCTAGTCTATTCATTCGAACCAGGTTTGCTACTGGTTATGGAAAGGTTCACGAAAGCGGAAGTCTTTGACGCTCGAAAGCCTAAGCCCGACATTGCCCTCAATAAGGTAGTTCCTCGAAATGCCCAAGTCCCTCGAATACCTTCATTCCATACTCATACTAAGCTAAGCTAAGTCAAAGTAAGTCTTCCTTGGGCTTGGCTGGCCCACTAGAACAGTACCTGCTATCGTACCAAAGGCTGCCATTACTCAATTACAAATACAGTTTCGCTGGAAGGAATTTCCCGGGATCAGTACTTCTGTCTGAGCTTTTCTAATCCATATCAGCAGAGTCAACAAGGCAAGCTGCGCGACACAACCTTCCCTCCCCCACCCCGGTAAGCCATTTCTACAGGAGAAGAATAAGCGATTGCCTTCCACCTGGGATTCCATTTCTACAGAACGGATCAAGGCAAGTTTGGAGAAAAAGCGAAAGCGAAGGCAGCGATAGGAGAAATCTTTAGGAGAATTTCCCGTAGTTTCATAGGAAGCTAACCTCCACTCGTTTCCGTAGCTCGCTTGTAGGGATCCACTTCCAGAGGCAGTCGCTCAAAGAAAGGATAGTCGTTTTCCAAGCCCAAGCTAAGTAGGCATGCCGATAATCGCTTTGGCTTTTGCAGGTCGAAAAAGAGATTTTGATGTACTGAACTTCACTATTTCCTCGTGAGGATTTGAAAGACTGAGATTTGTTTGCTTGCCTGTTGAAGTTAGTGTTCATCGCTTGGAAACTGCATCTCCACTACTAAAGAGAAAGAGTTAGCACAGTACCTTTTAACACGGATAAGGACTGGCAGGTTTCGGTTGAACCGCTAGACTCGGGTTCTGCGGAAGCTGCTGCTTGAAAGCGAGTAGAGTTTGCTGATTCTGCAATAGATCACAATAGCCCTTCTTTATTCTGCTCACTTCGAGAGGGTTCCTTGCATGCTTCAGATTAGCAATCCACTTTCCTCAGGTTGCTTGTCTTCAAGGCGGAAAGATCAGATTCACTAACCCATATCTGCGCACCAGCCCTTTTGCATATAGCACTCCATAACTGGGGAAATAGGGGCACCTGCCCTTTTGCATATAGCACTCCATCCTCTCCCCTGGGAAATGCCATCGATCAATTGAAGAACGATGCGAGCAGCAACTCTTTCTTTCCTCTGTTGGATTGGAGGTTTCAGAACCGGACCGGATAAGTATAAGTAAAATAAAATAAAAGAATCTTTTGGATTGACCCATGCATGCCACCCCCAACTTGTGAGATAGCCCTTCGGAAACAAAGGCGTAGGCCTCCGGCGTACAAAGATTTCTCCTAGGGCCGGGTACGCATAATGCGGAGGGAGTCAGTGTTCGTCGTCGACATCAAAGGCATAGGGGCCAAGCCAATTACCCTAGCGAGCGAGCCTTTGGATTGGCCCAACCACCCTTGGTTTTGTTGCCTGAGCGTCTGCTCTTGCTGCCTTTTAGTCAAGTCATCTTCTTAAGATTCGACATCTTCGGCTGTTGATTCCGATGCGTCTCTTTCTTCGTCTTTTTTGACTTTTTGAGTGACTATACGGACGTTGGAAGAATACCTTGAACAAACTAGGGTTTCAGCGTGCTGCGTGAGAACGAACTGTACGTGAAGAGAGAGAAGTGCAGGGCAGACGAAGGTGTTATTTATCGCGCGCCTGACATTATGCAAGTCAATTCAAAGCTTATAATCAAAGCACTAGTTGTACCTATCATAGCATAGCATAGGAGGAGTTCTTTTCCGGATGTGGAAGATGAGTCGACTTACTACATCGCGTTAGCTTACTGAGCCTAGCTACAGGCTGTCGATGAAGCAAAGCGACCTAGCTACAGATACACCCAAATACATATAGAAAACCAACTCTTTTGTGAGTCGGAAATCCATACTCTTTTTTAGATTCCAGAACTGATAACAAGATCTACTTCAGACATCGAAAGAATGAAACTGACAGCAACAACAACAAGAACGCCGCTCTAACAGCAACTGCAGCCAAGGTCAATTGCTCGCCTTCCGGTATCAATCTTAGGAGGTGCAAGAGCTGCTCGGAGCGAGCCATTACGTATCTCCTAAACTGGGGGTTAGGAAGACTGAGTCGAGCCATCACCCATTGAAAGTGATATTCTCATTAGCAGAGAGAAAAGTGGGAAGATTGAATCGGGAACAGAAAACGAAGCAGGAACAGACTTGTCCTGTCCTTT